>CAUYON010094407.1:0-30635 GCA_963573935.1 Arctocebus calabarensis | reverse complement strand
TTGAATTAAAAATTAATGTTTAAGTAATATACTTTGGTCAAAATCGAATCCATTTTATGTGAGAATTAGTCACTGTTTTCTTTCCCTCACCCCCTCACTCCTTCTCTCTCTGTCTGCTCTCTCCTTCCCCCATGCCCCACTATGTTATTAATTGTCCTCAAATCAAAGTTGAAAACACAGGATTCATGCTTCTCCATTCCTATGATGTTTCACTAAGAATAATGTTTTCCACCTCCATCCAAGTTAGTACAAACGCTGCAAAGTCTCCATTGTTATTGATGGCTGAGTAATATTCCATGGTATATATATACCATAGCTTACCAATCCATTCCTGGGTTGAAGGACATTTAGGCTGTTTCCACATTTTAGCAATTGTAAATTGGGCTGTGATAAACAGCCTAGTACAAGTGTCTTTACAATAAAAGTTTTTTTTTCTTCTGGATAGATGTCCAGCAATGGGATTGCAGGATCAAACGGGAGGTCTAGGTTGAGTTCTTTGAGCTTTCTCCATACTTCCTTCCAAAAAGGTTGTATTAGTTTGTAGTCCTGCCAGCAGTGTAAGAGTGTTCCTTTTTCCCTACATCTGTGTCAGCATCTACAATTCTGAGATTTTGTGATATAGGCCATTCTTGCTAGCATTAGGTGGTATCTCAGGGTGGTTTTAATTTGCATTTCTCTAATAATTAGGGATGATGAGCATTTTTTCAAGTGTTTACTGGCCATTCGTCTGTTGTCTTTCGAGAAGATTCTATTTATCTCTCTTCCCCATTGATGTATGAAGTTCTGTATAGACCCTGGTTATTAAACTTTTGTCAGATTCAAAATGCGCAAATAAACTTTCCCATTGGGTAGGTTGTCTATTTGCTTTGGTTGTTGTCTCCTTGGCTGTACAGAAGCTTTTCAATTTAATTAAGTCCCATTTGTTTATTGTTTTTATTACTAAGAACTGCATTAGCTATACAGGGTTTTTTATGGTTCCATACAAAGTGCAGAATCATTTTTTCCAAGTCTTGAAAATAGGATGTTGACATTTTAATAGGGATGGTTTGAATCGGTAAATTGCTCTAAGAAATATGGACATTTTAAAAATGTTGATTTTTCCCAGCCATAAGCATGGTATGTTCTTTCATTTGTTAAAGTCCTCTGCTATTTCCTTTCTGAGGGTTTCATAATTTTTTTTATAGAGGTCTTTCACCTCTTTTTTTAAGTATAGTCCTAAGTATTTCATTTTCTTTGGGGATATGGTGAAGGGAGTTGTGTCCTTAATTAAACTCTCATCTTAACTGTTGTTGGCATATACAAAGGAACTGACTTGTGGACATTGATTTTACATCCTGAGACATTACTGTATCTTTTGGTGACTTCCAAGAGTATTGTAGTTGAGGTTTTGGGGTTCTCTAAGTATAAGATTATATGATCAGCAAAGGAGAGAGTTTGACTTCCCCTGCACACATCCGGATGCCCTTTATTTTCTTGTCTTATCTAATTGTATTGGCTAGAATTTCCAGCACTATGTTGAATAGAAATGGTGACAGAGGACAATCTTGTTTTGTTCCAGTTCTAAGAGGAAAAGCTTTTAGTTTTACTTCATTCAGTAAAATATTAGCTGTGGGTTTGTCATAGATAGCCTCAATCAGTTTAAGAAATGTGCCACTTACAACTATACTCCTCAGTGTTACAATTAGAAAAGGACGCTAGATTTTATTGAATGCTTTTTCTGCATCTATTGAGAGGATCAGATAGTCTTTGGTTTTGCTTCTATTAACACAATGAATAACATTTATGGACTTGTGAATATTAAATCAGACTTGCATCCCTAGGATGAAACCTACTTGATCATGTTGTATGACTTTTTGATGATAAGCTGTAATCTATTGGCCAAGAGTTTATTGAGAATATTTGCATCAATATTCATTAGTGAAAGTGGTTTGAAATTCTCCTTTTTAGTTGTGTCTTTACCTGGTTTTGGTATCAGGGTGATATTTGCTTCATAGAATGTATTAGGGAAGATTCCTCCTTCCTCAATTTTTTGGAATAATTTCTGTGATATAGGAATAAGCTCTTCTTTGAAGGTTTGATAAAATTCTGGTGTGAAGCCATTCAGACCAGGGCATTTTTTTTGTTGGGAGATTTTTTATTGTTTCTTTGATCTCAGTGCTTGAAATTCGTCTGTTCAGGAGATTTATTTAGTCTGGGCTAAGTCTAGGGATAGGGTGTGATTCCAAATATTGATCAAATTTACATTGTCAAATTTCTGGGCATAAATTTTCTGGTAGTATTCAGAGATAATCTCTTGCATTTCTGTGGCATCTGTAGTTATTTCCCATTTATCACTTCTGATTGAGGTTACTAGAGATTTTACCTTTTTTATTTCTAGTTAGTCTGGCCAAAGGCTTAACTATTTTATTCATTTTTTCAAAAAACTAACTCCTTATTTCATTATTTTTCTGAGTGATTCTTTTATTTTCAATTTCATTGATCTCTGATTTAATTTTGAATATTTCTTTTCTTCTGCTGGGTTTATGCTTAGATTGTTCTTCTTTTTCCAATTCCATCAGATAGCTTGTGAGTTTGTTGATACACTCTCTTTCGGTTTTTCAAATGCAGTCTTCTAAAGCAATAAATTTTCCTCTCAGGACTGATTTTCCTGTATCCCATAGGTTTTGGTAGCTTGTGTCTTCATTGTTGTTATACTCATAGAAGTTGATGATTTCCTTTTTTATTTTGTCCTGCAACCAAGTGTCATTTAGCTTAAGATTGTTTGACTTCAATGCCTTTGTGTGAGGTTAAGCATTTTTGTTGGAGTTGAGTTCCACTTTTAGTGCTTGTGGTCTGAAAAGGTGCAAGGTAGAATTTAAATTCTTTTGATCCTGCTGAGTTTTGTTTTGTGTCCTAGGATATGACCAATTTTGAAGAATGTTCCATGGGACAATGAGAGGAATGTATACTCAATATCTTTGGGATGGAGCATTCTATATACATCTGTCATGCACAGTTGTTCTAATGTCTCATTTAAATCCCTAATATCTTCATTTAATTTCTCTTTAGAGGATTTTTCCAGCTCTGAGTGAGGGGTGTTAAAGTCCCCTGTTATTATGGTGTTATAGGATATTGATCAGACTAAGCAAGGCCTGTTTCAAGAATCTAGGAACATTTAAAATGGGTGCATAAATATTTAAAATTGAAATGTCTTCTTATTGTATTTTTTCCTTAACCAATATGAAGTGACCATCATTATCTTGTTTTACTTTAGTTTCTTTAAATCTACATGTATCTGAGAATAAGATTGCAACCCCTCTTTTCTTCTGAGTTCCTTTTACCTGAAAAATTGACTTCTAACCTTTAACTCTAAGTTTTAATTTGTCTTTTGATGTGAGGTGTGTTTCCTGCAGACAGAAAATAGATGGCTTGTGTTTTTTAATCCAATCAACCAATCTATGCCTCTTTGGTGGGGAATTCAAGCCATTGACATTTATTGAGATAATTGACTAGTGTGGTAGCGTTCTATTCATCTTATTTTGTGAAAGTCCATTGGTTAGTTTTGTCTTTTACAACATCAGGGAAACAAGGTTCTGTCCTATATTTTCTGGGTGTTTACTTTGCTGAAGGTCCATTGTGATGGTCAGTGTGTAGGACAGGTTGAAATATTTCCTGTAAAACTGGTCTTGCTGTGGCAAATTTCCTCAATGTTTGCACATCAATAAAAGATTTGATTTCTCCATCAATTTTAAAGCTTAGCTTGGTCGGGTATAGAATTCTGGACTGGAAATTGTTCTGTTTTTCGTAGGTTAAAGATAGGTGACCATTGTCTTCTGGCTTGAATAGTTTCATTAGAGAAGTCTGTGTTCACTCTGATAGGTTTGCCCCTGTAGGTCAGTTAAGCGCTTATTCTGGGCAGCTTGCAACATCTTTTCTTTTGTCTTGACTTTAGATAAATTCATGACAATGTGCCTTGCAGAAGTTCTATTTGAGGTGAGGCAACCTGGGCACCGATATCCCTTTGAAAGGAGTATTGCAGAATCTTTGATGATATTTGGGGAATTTTCATTTACAATGTTCTCTAGAATGGCTTCCATTCCTCTGGGGCATTCTTCTTCCCCTTCAGGGATACCTATAGCTCATATGTTTGAACGCTTCATTAAGTCCCATAATTCTGTCAATGAATGTTCTGCTTTCTCTTTCTTCTTTTCAGACTCTTTAACTATCTGAGCTATCTCAGGAGCCTTATCCTCTATCTCTGAGATTCTTTCTTCTGCATGATCTAATCTGTTGTTGATACTTTCTATTGCATCCTTAAGTTCCCTAATTGACTTCTTCAGTTCCTTCAGTTCTGCTATATGCTTTTTATATTCTATATATCATTCATCTCTTATTTGATTCTGTTTTTGAATTTCCTTTTGGTTATTATCTACTTTCTCAGCAATTTCTTTCATTGCTTTTTAATTGTTTACCACTTTTCTCAGCAATATCCTTCATTTTTTTCCTTATCTGTATTTTAAATTCCCCTTGTGTTATTTCTAACATTTCTTTATAGGAGGACTCTTCTGTGGTAGCTATCTCACGATCCCTAGAAGCAGTTACTCTGGCCTGGGATTTCATGTTGCCAGGATTTTTCTCCTGATTCTCCCTCATGAGTGCTTTCTTGTATCTGTTTCCTTACCCTAATTTTCCTTTCACTTCTCTTTGCTCTTTAAGTTACCGTAGTACTGGCCTAAAGTTTTAATGAGTCCTTCTGGTCCTTCTTGAAATCAATGAAAAGCAAGAAGGGAAAAAAGATTTAAAAAGAGAGAAAAAAGAGAGAGAGAGAGAAAGATGAGGGGGTGAGTAAAAGGAAATATTGACAAAAAGAAGAGAGCACTGAAACAGAGAAACAGAAGACATATAGGTGCTATAGGTGTGTAGTAGGGTACTAGTGCCCAACCTTAAAGACCTCCAACATCCAGGGGTGCTGGGTTAGATGCGTCCCTTGAGGTCAACAGCTCTTTGCCAGCCAGCTCAGACACAATATCCCATCTCCACCAGGTAGAGAGGAAAGACAATAATACTGTAAATTAAACCAAGACAAACAAGCAAAAACCCTTATGGGATAATGGGGGGGGAATAATAGGGACAAAAAACACTAGCAAAAATGAAATTCTAATTGTTGAAGAAGGCAAAAATGGCAGATTTTATTTAAAGTAGAATGGTGAAAAAAAAAAAGAAAAAAATGTCAAGGAAAAAATGTTGAAATTAAAACAAAAACAAAACAAAAACAAAAACCTCCAAACTAAAAAACCAAACAGTATATATATCTTGCTAAGTATTGACCAGGCAACAGGTGATCTTCTGAGGTACAAGATGTTAATCACAATGTTGATACAGCTGTATGAGATGGGGACTGGAGACCTCTGGTTGATTACTCAGACCCTGCAGGCTTGGGATCCCAAATAACTCTTCAGCCCACTCCTAAAATACTCCAAGTCATAAACCTTGGCCAAGCAGAAGCTTTCCAGGGAAAGCGCTTATCCCTGGGATCTCTCCTGGCATGGCTGCCTGCTTATCCAGTGCACTAAATCCAGTCTCTCCCTATGTCCCTGAGGGCCACAGCTGTCAATCTGCCAAACACTTCGATCTCTGCACTTGCCCAGTGTCTCAATCCCCGCTATGGGAAGTTCAGTCACTAGATTTGCCTAAGGTCTCCTGGCTGATTCTGGCACTGCAATACACATGAGCAGTCCACAGCTGAATGATATTAGCTCCTTCCTGGCTCAGTCTGGGTCCCCAGACAACACCTAAAGTCATCCGTACACTGGCCCAAGATCTCCCAAGGCAGTTCAATCTAGTGTCCAAGTCCAAAAAAACAAAACAGCCCCCAGGTAAGGCTTTTCCTGCTTGCAATCTCGCCATTGTTGTGGGGTTACAGCTGCAGGCAGCCTCCAACCTAACAATCACACCTACCTCTTGCCAGTTTTCCACTTCTGTCCTTTTCATGGGGTCCAGAAGTCTCTCACTGACTTCTCTTATCACCAAAGGGAAGCCTCTGGGTGAAACCCACCAGCCAGAGATGCCTGGGGTCCTCTCTCCCCACTCTCACTGTGCCCAGCAGCACAAAAGCTGCTACTCAGCTGCCATGTTCAATCCAGTCTCTGTCTTAACATATCTGTTGACTTGCTTCATACATTGTACCTGATGGCCAGTCTCAATGTACTTGTGGATTGAGTTCATCCTAAAATCAATTTGGCTAGCTTCAGTTTCTTTGAGACAGTTAAAACCTTCTCTACTCTTAGAGAAGTACAATTCAGTAAAAGACTTGGACCCTAGAATGGTAGTCCTCAACTTGCCATGCCCTTTAGAATTACCTGAGAAAGGCCAGGCACTGTGGGTCATGCCTATAATCCTAGCACTCTGGGAGGCTAAGGTGGGTGAAGTGCCTGAGCTCAGGAGTTTTGAGATCAGCCTGAGCAAGAGTGAGACCCCATTGCTTAAAAAAAGAAAAAAAAAAAAAAACCAAGAGAGTTTGAGGTTGCTATGATCCCACAGCACTGTACCCAGGGCACAAAGCCAAAAGAGAGGGGAAATAAAGAAATTACCGGAGGAAATATGTGTTATATTAAATTTAATTTGGCCTAGATTTACCTTAGTATCTTGAGTACACATGTAGTGAGCTGCACCCTAACTTAGCAAGTAAGCAAACTGCAACCTAAGAGTATATTCTTGTGACATGCAGCTGAGTCTAGCCAATCACAATGTACAAACATCACCCAGTCACAGGCCATGTCTGTAGAAGGCAAATGCCTCATCACACTTTGCCCAAATAAGGTAAACGTCCATCTATACCCAATCGCCCTATTTTTGTATGTCACTTCCTTTTTTTGTTTCTAAATACTTCCTGTTCACATTGCTGTGTGGAGCTCTCTGAATCTCTATTGGTTTAAGGTACTGCCTGATTCATGAATTGTTCTTTGATCAAATAAACTCTGCTAAATTTAATTAGTTCTTTTAACATGTATAAAATATTCTCTCTAGGGCTCCACTCCTGAAGATTCAAATTCCATCCTTTTCACCTGAGGCTTGAGTATGAGTATTCTCCGTCAGTCTCAAATGACTGTGGTGTCTAGCAAAGATCGAAACCTACTACCCTAAAGGGAATCTGAAACAACTAAAATATTCATGTAATGAAAGGCTATATAAGAAAAGAATTTTAACTTACTATTTTTATATGTATGATTTTGCATATACTTTATTTTAGCTACTTTTTATATCTTTTGTCAACACTTTACCTTTCAGTCAAGAACTATCACAAGGTGTATCTAGACACAATGTGCCTGAAAAATTATTTTTCTTGTAGGAATTTAATTTGAGAACTTTATTAAGAATTTAAAAATGCATGGTAATTACCTATTGCACATTTTAGAAGAGCAAGGAGAAGAATGTGAGTTTTTCTAAACTCACCTATTTCAGCCAATTCCATAACTTAATGCTATATGTGTCTGTTAGTGGGGTAGGGAGTTAGACAAAAATGCAAATGAAGTATATGCTTTAGTTGCTGCATTGAAGGAAATGACTAATCCTTCCCAAGAGGGAGATAAGAGATATACATTAAATAATTAGACTGAAATATAAATAGTGTAGAATAGAAATAATTTTTTTCCAAAATTTATAGCATGAGTGATCTCAATTTTTTTCTTGACCTCATAC
Organism: Arctocebus calabarensis; assembly: GCA_963573935.1. Classification (NCBI taxonomy): domain Eukaryota; kingdom Metazoa; phylum Chordata; class Mammalia; order Primates; family Lorisidae; genus Arctocebus; species Arctocebus calabarensis. The sequence continues at coordinate 22,958 of CAUYON010094407.1, read as the reverse complement.
TCTTCCCATTAACATTACTGATTGAGGAGAGAAACAAAATATGTTGACTTTGTGAAAAACTAGAAGTTCAGAAAGTTCAAGTTTACCATTTATTACTACCAGAAGAAAATAATCCCTATATGAAAACTCTAAGAAAAGAAAGAAAAAGTGAGCACATGCAAAATATGGATGAATAGAATAGTTGCTGGAAAATGTAGCAATCCTGAAATCTGATGATGCTGGGCAATGTGTTCTTGTCTAAACTATCTGCCAGGCAGAAATTCTCTTCTCAAGCCCACATTTGATGAAATCACACAGTTATAAATCCAGTCCAGAAATGGAAATCAGTAAATGGACCACATCCTCCCAATGGTTTTGAAAACCTCTATTCTGCCTTTCTTGGGAAGAAATGTCTGACTATGAGTGATCTATTATTTTCAACTCTACACCATTATTTGAGCCAACAGTCTTTTCAGTAGTTACCTAAGCTTTTAAATTCTAAGTCAGAAATTTAATTAAGGACCATGAGAAACTGGACCCTTGATTTACAGGCATTCTCTCAATGGTATAAATCTAAGATATTCTTCTTTAATTTAACAAAATACGCCATCCTTTACTTCCCTGGTACTTTTCCATTATGAAAATATATTGAAGTAATGACTTTGGTAGTGAGAATTGCATCACCTTTTCTGGGCCCCCAAATCCATTTAAGGTTTTTGAACAGATGAAAATATGGGTGGTCTTTCTATCTACAGAATATCCTTCACTATTCATTATCTACAAAATATTCCCTTCTACTGGGAACACACAACATTCTCATTGCTTTCTCTTCTTGGTAAGGTTCCAAACATCCTGTAGGATTTAGATCTAATAGAATTTCCTCTGTAAAGTTTCCCTGGGATACACCCATCACTGACAGAGTCAGCCTTTTTGTTCTTGGTATATAGGAAACTATTATGCAATAAATGACATTATATTTTAATTATTTGTTTAAGTGCCAACTAGAAATCCTAAATTCTCTGTCTTGTTTGTAATCAAACTTAATTTCAAGTTCTGTCTGATTGCTCACATCTTTAATCTAATTTTTTCATAAGTAACCTCTGCTCACTGTAGACAGATGAAACTAAACACAAACAAAAAGAAAAATAACACCAACAATTCCACCAACCAGAGGCAACTATGCATAACAAATACTTGATGTTTTTCCTTCCAGAAGTACATTGTATTCTGTTGAGTTTAGGCTGCTTTCAAATATTTGCTCTTTTTAACAGTATTTGATGTATATCTTTATATCAACACCTAGACATACACCATATTCAATTATTTTCTTCATCTAAATGTTGAGATGAGCAGGTGCAGTGACTCACGCCTGTAATCCTAGCACTCTGGGAGGCACAGGCAGGTTGATTGCCTGAGCTCTTGAGTTTGAGACCAACACGAGATAGAGCAAGTTCTCGTCTCTAAAGATAGCCGGCATTGTAGAGGGTTCCCATAGGCTCAGATACCTAGGAGACTGAGGCAAGAGATTCACTTGAGCCCAAGCCTCTGAGGTTGCTGTGAGCTATGATGCTATGCACTCTACCAGGGGTGACAAAGTGACACTCTGTCTCCAAAAATAAATAAATAAATGTTGGGACAAAAAGTTGTTGAATCAAATGATATGACTTTAATTTTTTTTTTTTGAGACAGAGCCTCAAACTGTCACCCTGGATAGAGTGCTGTGGCATCACAGCTCACAGCAACCTCCAATTCCTGGGCTCAAGTGAGTCTCCTTCCTCTGCCTCCCAAGTAGCTGGGACTACAGGCACCCGCCACAATGTCCAGCCATTTTTTAGTTGCAGCCATCATTGTTGTTTGGCGGACCCAGGCTGGATTCGAACCCACCAGCTCAGGTGTACATGGCTGGCGCCTTAGCCAGCTGAGCCACAGGCGCCGAGCCATGACTTTAATTCTTTTAACTAACTATTCTGGTTAATACTCAAACGGACATTCTGAAAATTTATTTCATTTACTTTCCTTTTAGAGTAGGAAGGCTCCTATATGCTGTGACACATATGAAGATATTTTTCACGTTTCTGTCTTAGGCAGAGAACATTTTGCATTCATTTTGCACTTCCAGTTCCTACAGAACTATCTGACACATAGGCCCTTAAGGTTTGTCAGAAAAAGATATATGAGTGAAAGCATGGATGGAAGGAAGGTGAATATATTTTTACTGTCAAGGCAATGTACCTGATCTCAACTTTCCAAGTCAGGGATTACTTAGAAAGCAGATTGATTGCTGGCTCCATTTCTTCACATCCTCTTATGTGCCCTTGTTTTGCAGTTGTCTCACTGAGGGCACATTCCACTATTCCCACCTTTGATTTGGAACTCAGCCCCAACTTTGTCCAATGCCATATGGAAATGGTTATTTGCAGTTTCTAGCCTAAGTTCACAGGTTTTCACTTGTTTTCTTATGGCTTTGCCATCATCAGGAGAAGCATAGCCTTCAAGGCACAGCTGCCCATTAGGCTGAGCTACAGGGAAACACAGAAAAAAGAGAGGGCCTTGCTGTACCTGCAGGACTCAGCTGACCTGCCTCATGAGTGTCTTTAGCCTGTGCTATCTTCCTAGAAGCATTTCTTCCCCAACTGAGTTTAGCCTAGATCAGCAAGGTCCTAGCTGACCTATAGCCACATATGATCTATAATAAATCCTTGCTGCTTTATTCTACCAAGCTTTGAGGTTGTTCACTACACAGTATTGTAGTTTTTCTGAAGACATGTTCCCATGGTTGTAGGCAACTCTCAAATATTTTTCTTCAAAGCTACCCAACCATAAAAGAGCCCAACAGACCTCAGTGCCCACCTTTTCTGTTGCATCTTTTTGGCTCATGGACTTATGACATTATTTGGATGTCAAGGACTTTTGGACAGCACTGCAGAAATAGCATTGAGCTTCGGAAAAGGTATTGGTGCACATCTTGCCTGCACTCATTGTAGTTCTGTAACACTGCACATTTCATTTAGTGTATCTGAATTTCTCTGTAATAAAGATAATAAGGGGCGGCGCTGGTGGCTCATCGAGTAGGGCGCCGGCCCCACATACCGAAGGTGGCAGGTTCAAAACCTGGCCTCGGGCAAACTGCAAAACAGAAAAATAGCTGGGCCTTGTGGCGGGTGCCTGTAGTCCCAGCTACTCAGGAGTCTGAGGCAAGAGAATCACCTATGCCCAGGAGTTGGAAGTTGCTGTGAGCTGTGATGCCACAGCACTGTACTGAGGGCCATAAAGTGAGACTCTGTCTCTACCAAAAATAAAAAATAAAAAATAAAGATAATAAAAGCTCTTTTTATAGGGCTATAGTAATAATCAAAGTATATTGTATACAAAAAGCATTTTTGAATACCAATCAATTCTACTTCCAAATAAGATCATATTTAAAAATTAAAAATAAAAAGAATACTATTCAATTCATGTAAATATCCTTTTTATAAAATTTCATACTTAGTAATGTGTACTTAGTATATATACATATTTTCACAATAGTTAAAATCCTCATTTCTTTTTCTTTTTTTAGGACTCCTCTTGTGATTCCTTTAGATTTAAATACCTAATCTTGGTTTCTTTCTAGACTATTCACCTACTGAAATAGTGGTCAGATATTGACTATGGATAATTGATCTGCCTTTTTAGTGGCAGAGTCTAAATAGCAGAAAAGACAGTAAGCTATTGTGCCGAGAAGTGTACATTGCTAGTTTAAAATGTTCTTTTATATATTTAATGTTCTAAAGGTGTTCAAAAGTAAATATGGGAACAAAAAAAATCTGCAAAAATTAAAAAAATGGCATCTTCCATAAAACCCAGCAATTCAAAAAAAAATGTTTAGAAATGCAAAAGTAATTCATATGAGTCTTAACATCACATAGGATAGAAAGCCTTACAATACAAAATGTTGCTTAACAAGGATAGGATTTATTTTAAAAAATTACAATGTCTAAAACACATTGAACCTTAGATGAATTGGCATCAGGGAAGGTGGTATTTAGAAAAACCAGTTAGTAGCCTGGTGAAGGGCACTTCTGGCTTTAGGACTTTACAATTTGTGATAACTTTACAAGAGAACAGAAGGGCATCAGGAAATGCCCAAGAGGAGTTAAACAGAGAGATTGAGTTGGAGCAGAACAGGAAGTAAAGTTAGAAAGTGGGAGATATGGAGGTAGAATTTCTCCAAAGGGAAAGAGAAATCTGCTGTAGGCAGATGAATGGTCAACATCATTCCAGTTGTAGGGTGCAGAGTGAACTACAGAAATAAGTCCAGAGGTAAGATCTGTGCAAAAGCTTTGGTCAGGGATCATGTAGCAAGAGCTCTGATCAAAGTGGTCCACAGGAATTCATTCAGACTGAAATGGGACCTCGACCGACTACCTAAGAAATCTATCTAGAAAGATGATGCTCCCTGAAAGAAGATCTCAGCGAGTACAGAGAACAGGGTCCCACCACCACAGAATGAGGCCAGAAAGAGAGGGGCCATCAGTGTCTTCAGAATGTTCCAGAGAGGAACTCAGAATGGGTGCAGAGACCTGCACACAGTATGAACTCAGAGGAAAGGATTCAGCTTGGTGAGGTTGCACAAAGTACCCAAAGAGTTCATCTGAGCTACACCAGAGCTGAACGTGGGCTGTGCCCTAAGGCAGGAAAAGTGACTCTTGATATTCCTTAATAGCCCAGGTTCTTCTTCACTTGAGAGGAGAGAAGAGCTTATCCAAGCAGTTTGCAATCTTCAAGGTCTCAGGATGGGACAGGGAAACACGGGAGCACTGTAATTTGCTCATTGCCTTCCCTACATAAGAGTCTTTTCAAGGTAGTAGGGCTGTTCCAGGCTTCCAGCATCATTTTGGAATAGGTATTACTGTGTGACTATTAAGAGTAGAGAGAAATGTTTTATGCTACAATCAAGAGCTACTCATACTTAAGGAATAATTTCTAATACAACACTTTATACTTTGAAAATACTTCCTTTCCTCTCTTCTTTACATTGACTATTTTAGTTATATTTATTTCCTTCACTAATTTGCAATTCAGAGCTTCAATAGTAGACCACATTTTCCAATAATCTGATCCAAATTCTGGCTCTTGCAGGCAATTGACTGATCTTGAATCCAATGATTTTTATCCAACTATTACGTTTTGGTACAATATTATACTCAACAAATTATTCTTTAGATATGAATCATCAGAATTGTACATGTTCTTTAAAATAGGTACAAATTTAAAGAAAAATGCAAGACTGGTTTTCTGTTTTAATATGTAAAAAAGTTTAATTATATTTTTCCCAGCAATGTTATAATTCAAATGAGTTTAAGTATATACCATTGACAGTGTTAATTACCATTTATTTAATGTTATTGAGGAGGAGTTATAGATATAAGAAACCTTATATATTGTTATATTTAAGTGTGTTGTTTAATGTGAAAGTTACCTTGGAGTTCTAAGCTTTGCAATGTCATGAAATATGTTCTATTTGGAAGATCATGTCATTGATAAACAAGAGGTTAGGGCAAGCCCAGTTAATAGCCCCTTAATTCTCCTTGTTATTTCTGCAAACTATTTTTTAAAAAACATAGTTTATTATCTCATCCACCACTTTGCTCACTTAATTAAAATGGCTACCCAGTGATATTCTGAGGGCTAATTATAAATCTATGAAGTAATTAAAGTAACCGTCAAGACTATTTAATAACATAAGATGTATTTTATTTGCTTTTATTTTATTACTGACCCCATGGGGCTTTTAATTTGTCTGGTACTATTTCCAAAGCAATGGATAAAATGCATAATTGAGACAGGTGGAAACGAAAACTGCTGTTTAGTGATCTTGCCTCCCTCTCCTTCCTTTGAGTAATTTGTCATTAGTAGTGTTTTGTAAGTCTCCCTATTTTGAATCTTATATTGCAAGTTATTTAACCACAAAGTGAAGAAATAGACATTATCTAAGAAGTTGGGGGAGGGATAAGAGGTAATTTGAGCCAAATAGAGAAAATGCAACTTAATCCTATCTGATGAAATAAGAAAATGAATATTAATTCAAGATAAAGATGTTCAGGTCAAAAATTAAATATTGAGGAAAAATTGGACCTCTAAAAGTTTGGGGCAAGTGGTGGGCAAGGCTATCTTTTTAGAAGAAAGAAAATAAAGAATACAATTTTGAATATCAGAGAGAAAGAGGATGGGCTTTAATAGGAAATGAGAATTTTCGTTTCAAAATGGTGGAATAAATAAGGCATTTTTTTTTCTCTAGATGTTCTCAGAAAGAAAAACAAATAGAGAATAAGAAACTCCATATTTAAATGAGCTAGAAAACATCTCAAGCTGTATATATATATTAGGAAGAGAAAATGGCAAATGTTTGTACGTTTTAGATAATGTGTGAAGTAGGAGAAAATGACTTAGAAAAGAAAAAAGTTAAATCAAAATTACCAATTGAAGATGTGTTGATATAGAAATTGATGCTATTCAATTTAATTTCTTTGCAAATCATAAAATGGACAAGAAATTGGCCAGAGCGGGAGAGGGGCTAAGTGAATTGTAGAGCTGAAAAAAAGTAGATTTATTCAAAAATCAATCAAAAGAATAGTCAGCTTTTTAGTACTCATCCTCAATAACTTCTATTTGTATTAAAAATATAAAATTATTCCCATTCCAAAACTTGTAGGCATTTGAAAGTTTATTTTCTAGAGAAATTAAACTAGAAAAAATCACAGAAAATAGTAATGAGGAGCCCACAGGAAGATGAGCTGGAGATGTTGTATTGATGACAATAGGGTTAAGTAAAAGTCTAAAAACCAGTGGGTCAGAACCAACCTTACTTCTAGTTTTGCCATTATTTACAGTCCCCTTCCTAAATAGAATATCTGTGCTTCTTTTTGTAGCATGTCAACATGATCCTTAGAAAGAGAACCAGGATATTCATAGATTCACCATCTTTTTATTATATCTACTTACCACAGAGTCAACCTTCCTTCCTTGCATACAAACCCTACAAATATGTAAACCTTACTTTCACCTATTTTGGGATATACAACCCCAAATGAAGCAAGATGATGAAGAACTATAGATAAAATATTCCTCTAAGTCAAAAATCACAGTTAAAAAGTATTCAGTATAATGTTCACCTATTTAATGTTTTGTGAAAGAGAAATCAGAGAAAGAATACATAATTACAGGAAGAGGTGACAGCTTTAAATAAGCTATTATTAATCATCTCATAAAGGTAATAAGTAATATGGAGATATTGTCACCAAGGTATCTTAAATGTCACAAATAGAACAAAGAATAATTAAGAGCTCTTGTAAAATAATAATAGAATAATTAAGATTTTAAAACAAATAATAGAAGCATTGAAAGACAAACTTGAAGAAAATTATCTAGAATATAGAAATGCAAAGAAAAGGAAATGAGTTATAGGACAGAACTTGTAAGACTATTATCAGATTATTCCAGGTGACCTATTAAACAGTTAACAAGTCTGAAAAAATGAAAACAAAAAAATAGTGAGGAAGACATTTTCAACTAAATAATGTGAGACAATTTGTTGGTACTAAGGAGATTGAACTATCTTACCAAGTATTCAATATAATGACTAAAAAAAGAATCATTCTAAGGCAACATCATTGTGATATTTTAAGAAACAAGGGAGAAAGACAAAATTGTAAAAACTGCCAGGATCAAGAGAAACGAGATCATAAAAAAGGATGTGTGTAATAATGGCATTGGACAGCAATGATGGTTATTAGAATGCCATGAAAAACGCATTCAACATTATACATGAAAATAATTCTTAAGCTGTACTTCTATGCCTAGAAAAACTATCACTCAGATATTAGGACAGAATAATTGACTTTTAGGCATACAATGACTGTCTCAAAATAATCTTCCCCCCATCCACTGAGCACTCAGTCTCAGGAAACTACAAGAGAATATATTTCAAGTAATTAAACAAATGAGACAGAGGAATATTTGGATCCAGGGAATGATCATGTAGCAAATAGAATTTACAGAGTAGGGACAAATGGTCATTTTGGATGATAGATATTTTGGCTTAGAAAACAACCCAAATGAAGCAAGATGATAAAGAACTCTAGATAAAATATTCCTCTAAGTCAAAAATCACAGTTAAAAAGTAATCAGACAGGATTGCCCTTGTTGAAAATATATTCAGCAATGTATTACCAAAGTCACCGGAGAATGTAAGAAGATTCAGACTTAAGCAAATGGAAAATTTTCTTCTAGAAAACTAAAAGATGCACTGACTTGAGATCAAAGATTGGCTGATAGCCTCACCAAGCCTTGTTAAGGCTGCACAGTGGTCTACCAAACTTCCCGTTGACCTCTCCTCTCTCTTCTTTCTTTCAGGTTACTCTTGCCTCCTGGTCTCATGGCTCCCAAACTTATCTGGCTTCCTCTTCATTTTCCTTCACAAAAATATTTTCTCTTAAAGTGTTACTTATATTCACTCCTATCTTAGTATCTGTTCATCAAAGGACACAGATTAACACACCTAGCATCTGTCATAAATTCATTATTATGGATAGAAATGTAATATTATGATACTGAATCTTTTCAATTATAATACAAATGTTGTAGTATGTTTCACACAGAATCCATTATAATCACCCTACAAGGAAGGCACTGTTTTTATTCTCTGTATTTTACACTGAGAAAACTGAAGCACACACAGGTTAAATAATCTCCCCAGGTTGCACCATAGGTTATAATGTGTACGATCTGCCTACAGGTCTGCTCTTAAACATTTCAGTAGCTCTCTGAAACACTGTGCTAAGGTCTCTAGGGGAAAAAAGGGCATATATGAGGCTTCAGTGATTTAATCATCAAATTTAACTAACACAATTTCAAATGTTTCCATTCTGAACTTTACTTTTTCTTAGGAGAAGGTGGAAGTGATAATGTTAATGCGGTAATCGTTTCTCCTGTGTAGGAACCAATCCTCATTGTCCAGCCAATACTTTGGAAATACCCTTCTGTGGGTGGTTACAGCTCAGTGCTTCACCTACTATGATTCTCATCTAGAGGGTTTCTATGTAGCCTCCAAAAACATATGCCCATATTTTAATCTGTAGAACCTGTGACTATTACCTTATATGCTGAAGAGTAACTATTGCCTTATATGGCAAAAGATGTGATTAAGGATCTCAAGCATAGGCATTTATTCTGGATTTTCTAGATAAGCCCTAAATGCATTCATAAGTGTCCTTATAAGAGAGAAGCATATGGAGTTTAGAGCCAGACACACAGAGGAGAAGGCAAATGTGAAGATGGATGAAGAAGAGATGTAGCCACACCATAAGGAAGGGCAGCACCATCAGAAGTAGAAGGGGAGATTGCTTCCCCTCTAGCACCTCTAGAGAGAGTCTGGCCCTAATGATATCTTAATTTTGTTATCCTGGCCTCCAGAACTTTCAGAAAATAAATTTCTGTTGTTTTATGCAGCCAAAGCTGGAGTCTAATTTGTTTTTGCAGTCCTGGGAAACTAATACACATTTTATGTACAGTATTTTCTATTGAACTTCACATAAGGAATGGTTAATCCTCCATCAGCCTAGTATGGAGGACTCTGAAACTGTTTCAAAAGATAAGTAATTTTCAGATTGAGTTTGGAAGGTTTCTTCATTTAGAAAATAAGGGCATTCTAGAGCAGTCGTTCTCAACCTGTGGGTCATGACCCCTTTATAACAATGAAAATATATCCTGCATATCAGATATTTACATTACAATTCATAACAGAAGCAAAATTACAGTTATGAAGTAGCAATGAAAATAATTTTATGGTTGGGGGTCACCACAACTTGAGGAAGTGTGTTAAAGGGTTGTGGCATTAGGAAGCATTAGGAAAGTTGAGAACCACTGCTCTAGAGGAAAAAACAGCACAAGCAGGTGAGAGGAAAGTGAAATACATTGGCTTTAGGGAGCAGAATGTAGCTCAGTGTCCACAGATGTGTGTCATGGGAAGGACTCCTGAGAGGTTGTGCAGTGTGAGAAGAGACCTCGGATGGCATACTAACGTCTTGAGGTGGTGGTGAGCTGACAGACAGTGACGGTGGACAAGGCTCTCTGAGAGTAAGCAATGAGCTATAATCATAACAAGACTTGTAGGGTTAGAATGGGGGGCTGAGGAGAACTTTAAGTTAAGAAAATTTTTCACTAGATGGGTGAGTGAGAAGAAAGGATGTGTCGTGTCCAAGGCCATAGAATAAGATTCAAAATGAGAATCTTTGAAGATGAAGATGGCAAGGGGAAGGAAAATCAAGAATGACTTGGAAGATGCCAGTTTCAGACCTGGATGGAGAGAGGGTGACGTTGAAAAAAGTCTACAAATGTAGGAGAAGGAACCATTTTTGAAGAACTGTAAAGACATCCCTACCATATGGTGGGATGGATAAAGAACCAGGATGCTGAGCAGTGATAATTTATTAGCTCAGTGATCTTGACCATGGCATCTCACAGCTTCAGCTTTCTTATCTGGAAAGCAGGGAGGACAGGACATGCAATATTATTTATTTCTCAATGACGATGTTGCAAAGATTTAAAGAGAAACTATCTTTTTTTTTTAAATAATTTTATTGAATCATAATTATGTACATTGGTGCAATCACAGGGCACGATTCATATACATTCAGAAATATTTTGATCATACTGTTACAGATATCCTTCATGGCATTTCCTTGATGACTATATAAAGACATTAATACTCTACCTTTAATAAGTTTCGCCAGTACCCTGCTAAGATGCACCATAGGTGTGTTCCCACTAATTGCCCTCCCTCTACCCAGGTTTTGAAACAATTAAACATATAAAAAATTGTCAATCCTTATGCCATATCATATACAAATTTACACAGACATTAAACAGAAGTGGATTAATGGATTGTAGACTAAAATATAATGGTATCTTTGAGTTTTTTTAAATTAGTTAAAAATTTCATGTACAAGAACACAAAAAGAACAAAACATGAAAGTGAAACAAAGAAAAGAAAAAAAACAAAAATAAATGCTATAGACCTCATTAAAACACAAAAAAACAAAGGCAAAACTGAACTACTGCTTTTCAAAAGACATGATGAATATACAAAGGCACAGATTAAGAGAAAACACATGCAAAATAAATAATAGATATTTGATGAGTAAATTATATCCATTAGATACAGAAATACATATGAAACACAGCAGGACAAAAGTAAAACAATTGGCTAGCTATTTCCCAAAGAAAATAAACAAATGGCTATTAAACTCATAAAAAGTTGATAAACATCATTAGTTTTCAGGGAAAGAACAAAACAAAATAACACAGGTCCTTAAATAAGGTTTAACTCAACATCGTTGCAAAAAATGTTGTGTTTCTTGGTCATCAATTAGGCTATCTTCATTTGAAAAGTTTCTATTTATGCCGTTTGCCCACTTTCAATGGTGTTGTTTGATTTTTTCTGCAGTTCTTTGTATATTCTGATTAGTAGCCCTTTATCGCATGATAGCTCGCAAATATTTTCTCCCATTCTGTTAACTGCTTTATTGATTGTGTCCTTGACTGTGTAGAAACCTTTTGTTTTGATAAGGTCCCATTTATTTGCTTTTGTTGATGTTTTCAGTGTCTTCATAAAATCTCTGCTCAGCCTGGTATCTAGAAGAGTTTTCCCAACATTTTCTTGTAGAATTCTTATAGTTTGCTGCCCTCAATTTAAGTCTGTTATCCATTGTGAATTAATTTATGTGAGTGATGTCAGGTGCCAATGCTGTTTCAGTCTTTTACATGTTGCTATCCAGTTTTACCAGCACTTTTTATTGAACAGAGATTGTTTTCCCCAGTGTATGTTTTTTTTCTATTTTGTCAAGATCAGATGCAAATATGAAGATAGTTTGATATTTGGTTCTCTGTTATGATCCATGGGTCTATGTCTCTGTTTTTATGACAGTATCATGCTATTTTGCTTACTTTAGCCTTGTACGGTAAAGTAGGTAAAGTGATGAAAAATGTTTAACATCTGTAATCACAAGGGAAATGCATATCGAAACCAAAATGAACTATGACCTTACCCCTGTTAGAATGGCTCATATCAAAAAGTCTCCAAACAGTAGATGCTGGCAGGGATACTTCTACACTATTGGCGGGACAGCAAACTAGTGGAACGCAGTATGGAGATATTTCAGAGAAACTAAAAGTAGAATTACCATTTGATCTAGTAATGCCTCTACTAGGTATTTACCCAAAAGAAAAAAAGAAGTTTTATGAAAAAAAAATGTTAACTTGAATTTTTATGGTAACACAACAAATGCAAAGATGCAGAAACAACCCAAGTGCTCATCAACACATGACGGATTAGAAAATGTGGTATACGTATACCATGGAGTTCTACTCAGCCATAAAAAATGGTGATCTAATATCTTTTATAAAAAAATGGATAAAACTGGAGAACATTTTTGTAAGTATTACAAGAATGGAAAAACAAACACCACATGTACTCAAAACTAAATTGGAACTAGTCGATCAACACTTAGGTGTTTTTTATCTATATGGTAAATACCATTTGTTATGGGATATGTGGTATTAGATACCATCATAATACATAGAAATAATCGTAATACATTAGAAATAATCATTGTATTATTGTGCATTAATATTATTATTATTACTAATAATCACACATTATTGTGTGATTATTTCTATATAACATAGTATTCAATCTGATAATATGCTGCTTCATTTTGACATCTAGGTTATTAGTGATATTAGTCTGTTATTAATTTCTCTTAGAGTGCTGTTGACTGATTTTGCTGCTATTTTCATAGTAATGATTTCAAAAAATGAATTATGATATGTTTTACCCTCTCTTATTTTGTAAGGGAAATTGTTAGAAATTGGTATTATTTCTTCTTTAAGTTTTGCTAGAAATTTCAAGTGAAACCATCCAGAACTGGAGATAGTTTTTCCAGAATAAATTTCAGAATAAAATTCAATTTTTGTAATACCATTTGGACTATTTTAGTTAACCATATCATGTTTGATGACTTTTTATAGTGATGTTATCAAGGAACTAGTACACTTATTGATATTGTTGGACAGATGTTTAATTTGTAGTAATTTTTTAAAATTATCCTTTCAATGTCTATAAAGTCTGTAGTAATATTTACTTTCATTATTGATAATGATCATTATAGCTGCTCTCATTTTTTCCTTATTGATCTCATTAGAGATGTATGAGTCTATTTTCTCTTTTATTTTTTATTTTTAATTTTTTTAAATTTCCAAATATTTCAGGGGTACAAATGTTGAGCTACGTGGATTACTTTTGCACTGCTTAATTATTTCTAGTGTTATAAGGATACAAATATTTTTGGTTACATGGATCACTTTTTAATTTTTGAGTCATGGTTATAAGTGTTCCTGTCACTGAATTACAGTTCACTATAGCCATTAGGTAGGATTTTTCCCATCTCTTCCTCTACATTCCCATTGCTTAATTTCTGTAAAGTACACACTATTCCCATGTGAACCCTTTAGTTAGTTCCAATTTAATAGTGAGTACATGTAATGATTGATTTTCCATGCTTTAGATATTTCTCTCAGAATAATTATTTCCAGTTTCATCCAAATTGTTGCAAAAGGCATTAAGTGATCCCTCTTCATAGCTGAGTAGTATTCCACAGCATACATACACCACATTTTGTTAATCCACTCATGAATTGTTGGGCACTTTGGTTGATTTTATCTTTTGCAATTGTGAATTGTGCTGTAATAAACATTTGAGTGAAGGTGCCTTTTTGACAAAATGACTTCTTTTCTTTTGGGTAAATACCTAATAGTGGGATTGCTGGATCAAATAGCAGGAGTGATCTGTTTTGTTTGTTTGTTTTTTTGTTTTTAACCGCTTTTGATTTTATAAAGTTTCTTTTGTTTTTCTGTTTATAATTTTATTGGGATTTGGCTCTTATTTTTGTTATTCTTTTCATCTGCTTTTTTGTAGTTTCTTTTTTTATTTATAGTTTCTTAAGATAAAAGTTCAGATTATTTGAGATCTTTCTTCTTTTGCAATATAAGCATTTGATCAATTTATCTCTGAATATTTTATTAGCTGCATTTAACATATTTATTTGTGATATTTTCATTTTCATTCATTTAGAAATTTTTGTTCTTTTTTTTCATTTAAAAATATTTTTAATTTCCTTTGAATTTTCCTCTCTGCACTATGGATTATTTAAAATGTTATGTTTATGGCTTGGCACCAGTAGCATAGTGGTTACAGTGCCAGCCACATACACCAAGACAGGTGGGTTCGAACCCAGACTGGGCCAGCTAAACAACAATGACAACTGCAACGAAAAATAGCTGGACGTTTTGGTGCACACCTTTAATCCCAGCTGTTTGGGAGGCTGAGGCAAGAGAATTGTTTGAGCCCAGGAGTTTGAGGTTGCTGTGAGCTGTGATGTCATGGCACTCTACCAAGGGCAACATAGTGAGATGCTATCTCAAAAATAAATGCATAAATAAATAAAAATAAAATAAAATAAAATGTTTGATTTTCAATTGCATGATGATTTTCCTGTTATCTTTCTGTTACAGGTTTCTAGTGAAATTCCAATATGCTCACAGAACATACTTTGTATGAGTTCAAATATTAAATGAGTTAAAATATGTTTTATTACTCAGAATATGGTCTACATTGGTATTGTGGTTTGAATGTACATATACCCCCCAAGAAATGAAAACAGATGTTAAGAACTTAACGCCCAACACAACAGTTTTAGTAGGTGGAGCCTAAAAGCAGGTGTTTAGGTCATGACAGATCTATCCCCATGAGTGGGTTAATGTAGATTGTAAGCGTGGTTGAGTTTTTGAATTCATTCTCTTACTCTGACATGCATGCTCTTTGCCTTCCATGGGATGAGGCAGTACGAAAGCCTATACTAGAGGCAGGCTCCTTAACCTTGGACTTTCCAGCCTATAAAAATTTAAGAATTAAAATCTTTTTAAAATTTCATTGGGTAATCTATGTGAGTTAATTGATGTGATCATATTATTTACATTTAGTATGATTATCCAGAGATTTGGTGCTAGTCTATCATTTTTAATTATTTGTTTTTTTAAAATTTCTCTTTCTCCTGTCTTATTTATTTATACCATTTTAGTATGTCACTTAATTTAACTATTGTGTGTTTGACTAAACCCTTTATAAAATTTTGAGGCTTTTGCTTTGTCTTGCTTTAGTGGTTTGAAATTTTAGATTTTACTATAAACATAGTTTTAAATCAGCATTTCACCACTATCAGTGGAAGATAGAAAACATGCTACAGGATAAGTCTTTCACCTACATTGCCATGTGTTCTAGTTGTCCTCAATATCACATCTTCATACATTGCAAACCTTATTAATAAATAGATGTATTTTATGCAAGTCCAAATTTTACTGATTCTTTGCACACTTGTTAGTTTTCAATTGCATCTGGTATATTTTGAATACCATGTTATGAGACCTATGTTATAGTTTAAATTATGTGAATATTTTCATTATAGCAGGCAATTGAACCACAAAAGTTCTGGCCCCAAGTTCTAACATATGTAACTCTAATTCAATTCATTTTTCAAAGCATTTTCCTGCTTTTCTGAACTGTCTGGTATGTGGGTCATTCAGTGGCAAAATATATCTATGCATATGCAAATCAGGAGTGAACCCAGAAGATTCATAAAGAATTTTATGGATCACTTGCCTAAACTCTCTTTTGATGGTTTTTTGATTTCTGATTTCTTTGCTTTTACAACTTTCAGTCAGAAATAGATTTTATTTAATCCTTTCTGCTGCTGCTTTGTTTAAATTTCAGATTCATATGAGAGTACACATGATTAGGTTGCCCTGTCAGTAATTTTAGACGAAGTTCAAGTAGTTGAACTTTTAATACTTTTACAGCCAGAAATGGGACTGAATAATTGGAGAACAAAAAAAGAAAAAAGCCACAGAGGTTCATTCCACCTTCACAGACCACAAACTCTCCAACCAAAGAGCTTTCCCCTCCTTTAGAGTTGTGGGTAATTTCAGGCACATGCTGCAGCCACCTACTGTCCTCTTTCCCACTCCTCAAGGATCTGTCTTGAAGGTCTCTTTTTCTATATTGATATCTACTTCCAGGTTTCAGGTTGCTCTGAGACACAGTTGTCAGACACTACACAGGTAAATATAAATAATAAACTCATGGTCATTTCAGTGATATTTTGTGTTCTGATCTTCTCTCTAATCCATCCTCCACCGTTTAATCTTTGGAGTCTTCTGATAGCTGCTCCATTCATTTGTCCAGATTTTATTCCAGTATTCAGTGAAAGAATCAGGATAATAAGCACCTACTCATTTTTTCCTGAAATTAAAATTTTCATAATTTTATTTTAATTGACAAACAGTTAAATCTCAATATTTGTCCTGTGAAACATCTTAAGAGTTTAGTGCAAATTAGTTAAAATTTATCTGCATTATAGAAATGAAAACATTACAATTATTACCCAAGTTATTAAATCTATTTATCAATAGTTGCAGACTCTCCAATATAAATAATGCAATTGTGAGCCCATGATGAAAATCATTTCAGTGTATTCCACCTGTTGGACCTCATACCCAAATGCTATATCTGTGCTCCTTAAAGTTTAATTCCAGTGTTCATTGCTGAGTGAGGCAATGCCATTCAAAGATTAGGCAGGGGGCGGAGCAAGATGGCTGACTGGAAGGAGCTTCCAAAAAAGGCTCCTGTCCAAAAGAGAAGATAACCTCCAGAAACTGCACAATTAAGCTGAATACTGGGAGCCCAACCAAGAGAGAGAAGTGATTTCTGCGGGTGACCTCTGCTGAGACAGGCTGCACCCCCAAAGAAAGCAAGCTTCAGGTACAAAATTCATCTGAAAGGAAGAGTGTCCGTCCCCTCCACCAAGAAAGCTCTGAGTTTCTTGCTTTTCTGTTTCCTTTCTTTTTTTTCTCTTCTTTTGCTCTTACAGGTTTTCTACAGACAAGCAGTGAACTGTGGATCTCTTGTCTCACCCCACGGAAGAGTGCTGTGGGAAGTGGGGTGTGCTTCCCTTGAGACCCCAGTGTGACTCTGAAAACTCTATTGGTAGGCAGAAAAACTGAACTAAAGTGTTCCCCACCATTCTGAACTTACTGTACATCCTTCCCCCTTATCTGATGAACCAGAAACCTAAACCCCGCTTAGACTGAGGAAGGATGTCCCTGAGCAGTGCCCCTACCCCTGCCTACCGGAACAAGCACCCCACCAGGAAAAGACTCTGGGGGGGCTGCGGAGAGCCTCCCTCCCTCCGGCCAGGAAAGCTGCAGGCAAGGGCCTGGCCCTGCGCCCTGTGCTTGCCAGGCTTCTGCAGTCCTACTGTCTGCTAGAAACTCTGACAGCGACCACCAGACCTCCACAGGTTTGCCCCCGGCCAGGAACTCCCCCAGCGACAGCATGGGCCTCTGCCTGGCACCCGCAGGGACACCACAGGTCTGCCCCTGGCCAGTAAATCCTTTGGCGACTGTGCGGCCCTGCACCCCCTAGCCTGCAGGGCTTCCGCAGGCCTGCCTTCTGTCAGGAACTCCACCTGCAACTGCCGGGCCTCTGCAGGACTGCTCCCCATCCAGGAATTCCACCGGCAGCTGCCTAGCCCTGCACCCCATGTTTGCCGGGCTTCTGCAGGTCCACCATCTACTAGAAACTCTGCTGGCAACCGCCAGTTCTCTGCAAGTCTGCCCCTGGCCAGGAACTCCCCCCGTGACTGTGCAGGCCTCCACCTGGTCCCCACAGGGCCCCTGCAGGTCTGCCCCTGACCAGTAAATCCCCTGGCACCATGCAGCCCTGCGCTCCGAGCCTGCAGAGCTTCCACAGGCCTGCCTTCTGCCAGGAACTCCACCTGCAACCGCCAGGCCTCTGCAGGTATGTCCCCTGGGAGCTGTCTGGCCCTGCAACCTGTGCTGGCTGAAATTCCACAGCCCCACAGTGTGCTAGAAACTCGGCTGGTGACCGCCAGGGTTCTGCAGGTCTGCCCGCGCACAGGAACTCCCCTGGCAACTGCGCGGGCTTCCGCCTGGCACTTGCAGGGCCCCCGCAGGTCTGCGCCTGGCCAGTAAATCCCCTGGCAAGCGTGTGGTCCTATACCCCAGGCCTACAGGGCTTTCACAGGTCCGCCTTCTGCCAGGAGCTCTGCCTGCAACTACCAGGCCTCTGCAGGGTGGCCTATAGCCAGGAACTCCCCCGGCAACTGCCTGGCCCTGTGCCCATGCTTGTTGAGCTTCCTCAGGCCTGCCGTCTGCTAGACACTCTGCCGGCGACCACCAGGCCTCTGCAGGTCTGCCCCCAGCCAGGAACTCCCCTGGAGACTATGCAGGCCTCCACCTGGCACCTGTAGGGCCCATGCAGGTCTGCCCTTGGCCAGTAAATCCCTTGGCAACCATGCGGCCCTGTGCCCGAGCCTGCAGGGCTTCCGTAGGCCTGCCTTCTGCCAGTAACTCTGACTGCAACCACCAGGCCTCTGCAGGCACACCCCAGGTAAGAAACTTCCACAGTGACCTGGCCCTGTGCACCATGCTTGCCGGACTTCCACGGGTCCACCATCTACTACAGACTCTGCCGGCAACTGCCAGGCCTCCGCAGGTCTGCCCCTGGGTAGGAACTCCACTGGTGATTGCACGGGCCTCCACCTGGCACCTGTAGGGCCCCCACAGGTCCACCTCTGGCCAGGGACAGTCCCGGGAATTGTCAGGCCTCCACCTGGCACCCATGGGGCCTCTGCAGGCCAGTCTTCTGCCAGGGACTCCGCCGGCAACTGCCAGGCCTCTACATCCAGTTCCAGGTCTGCCCCCAGCCAGGAACTCCCCCAGTGACTGACTGGCCCTGCATCCCACACTTGCTGGGCTTCTGTAGGTCTGCTTTCTGCCAGGGATTCCGCCCGCGACTTCCAGGCCCCTGGACAGGGTCACTCCCGTTGAGTGTGCGGGCCTCTGCCTGGCACACAAGAGGGTTCTTCAGACCAGCCTTCTTCCAGGGACCCTTCTTCACTGGCGACCACCAGGCCTCTCTGCAGGCCCACCAACAGCCAAACACTTCCTGGACAACTGCATAGTTCTGTGCCCACCACTTGAAGGGCCTGACACAACAGTGAAAAACAACCATGGGGCAGAATCAATGGAAAAACTCTGGCAATATGAATAATCAGAGTAGACCAACCCCTCCAAGTAATGAGAAGGTAGACACAGCACAAGATCTCCTGCATAGGTAAATGGCTGAGATGTATGAAATTAAATTGAGAATCTGGATTGCAAATAAGATCAGGGGAATAGAGGAAAAGATGGAATTAGAATTTCAAGCAGTAATTCAAAAGATGACCCAAAAGATGTCTCAAGAATTCAACGAATTCAAAGACAAAATGACCAAGGATTTTGACACATTGAGACAAGATGTTGCAGCCCTTAAAGATCTGAGAAATTCAGTAGAATCCCTCAGTAACAGAATGGAGCAAGCAGAAGAAAGGATTTCTGACATGGAAGAAAAAGCTTTCAAACACTCTCAAACCTCCAAAGAGCAAAGGAAATGGTAGGCAAAAACAGATCACTCTCTCAGAGAGCTCTGGGATAACTCAAAGAAAACCAATATTTGCCTCATAGGGATCCCCAAAAGCGATGAAGCAGCTTCACAAGACACAGGATCTCTTATTCATGAGATTATGAAAGAAAACTTTCCAGACATGCCAAGAGTTTCTGAAATTCAGATAGCAGACAGTTTCAGAGCCCGAGCACTACTCAACCCGAATAAGCCATCCCCCAGTCATATCATAATTAAGTCCACTAAAGTAAATATGAAGGAGAAAATTTTGAAAGCAACCAAATGCAAGAAATCAATAACCTACAAGGGGAAGAATATTAGAATAACTGCAGATCTCTCTGATCAAACCTTTCAAGCTGGAAGAGAATGGTCATCGACTTTTAATCTCCTAAAACAAAATAACTTTCAACCCAGAAGACTGTATCCAGCCAAACTGAGTTTCATTTATGATGGAGAAATTAAATACTTTAATGACATCCACATGTTGAAGAAATTTGCTTTAACCAAACCAGCTCTGCAGGATATTCTCAGACCTATCCTCCATAATGCCAGCGTAACCCCCCAATGCAAAAGTAAACTCATCTAGAAACTTTTTATCAAATTCCGACTTCCACAATGACAAAAGGATTAAAAATGTTCACTAGATCTTCAAAAGATTTATTAATATTTTCAATTAATATGAATGGTTTAAATTGTCCTCTAAAGAGGCATAGATTGGCTGACTGTATACAAAAACTCATGCCAGATATCTGCTGCATACAAGAATCTCATCTTACCTTAAAAGAACAATTTAGACTCAAGGTGAAGGGATGGTCATCTATATTCTAGGCAAATGGAAAACAGAAAAAAGCAGGTGTTGCAATCTTATTTGCAATAGGCTTTAAACCAACCAAAGTAAGGAAGGATAAAGATGGACATTTCATATTTGTTAAAGGTAATACTCAATATGATGAGATTTCAATTATTAATATTTATGCAACCAACCAGAATGCACCTCAATTTATAAGAAAAAAATCTGACATGAGTAACTTGATTTCCCCCAGCTCCATACTAGTTGGAGATTTTAATACTCCTTTAGCAGTGTTGGATAGATCCTCTAAGAAGAAGCTAAGTAAAGAAATTTTAGATTTCAACTTAACCATTCAACCTCTCGATTTAACAGTCATCTACAGAACATTTCATCCTAATAAAATTGTACATACATTCTTCTCATCAGCCCATGGAACATACTCCAAAATTGATCACAGTTGATCTTAGGTCACAAGTCTAACCTCAACAAATTTAAAAGAATAGAAATTATTCCTTGCATCTTCTTGGACCACCATGGAAAAAAAGTTGAACTCAACAATAACAGGAATCTGCAAACTCATAAAAAAAACATGGAAGCTAAATAACTTTATGCTGAAGGACAGATGGGTCATAGACGAGGTTAAGAACGAAATTACCACATTTTTGGAACAAAATGACAATGAAGACACGAATTATCAGAACCTCTGGGATATATCACAGGCAGTCCTAAGAGGGAAATTTACAGCACTGCAAGCCTTCCTCAAGAAAAGAGGAAAGGGAGGAAGTTAACAACTTAATGGGACATCTCAAGCAACTGGAGAAGTAAGAACTTTCCAACGCTAAACCCAGCAGAAGAAAAGAAATAAGCAAAATTAGAGCAGAATAAAATGAAATTGATAACAAAAGAATTATAGAACAGATCAATAAATCAAAAAGTTGGTTTTTTGAAAAGGTCAATAAGATCGATAAACCTGGAGGATTGGAAGATGACGGCAGAGACGGTCCCATAGCCCTTCTCTCCCCGGTCAGCAGGTGAGAGGGAGGGAGCTCTGGATCTTTCCCCATTGAATTATTGGAGTGGATGGGCAGCTGGAGATGCACAATGAGTTGGTAGATTGTTGTGTATGAATTATAGTTCATAATCACGAAACTGCTGTAAACCGTTTCCCCCTGCCCAGCGGAGGGGCAGCCAGCCCCTTCCACAGGGAGGACAGCCAGTCGCAACCCACAACACCTAATTGGAGAAAATTCCACCGAAGCTTGAATCTCAGAGTTTGACAACCAGAAAGGGGTGCTGCTAGGATCCATGGAGACCCGTGCCCAAGCGAGAGCCGATGGCAAATGACCCTGCCGGAAACGTTTTGGAATGCCCCAAATGGTGAGTGCCTTTTCTCCAGATCATCTGGAGGAGGTAATTTGTCAGTGCTAACCCAGGTGGGATATCCTGGTGAGGTCTGACTGTGCAGGGAACGCGAGATTCTGGGGTGTGGAAAAGACACTTTGAGCGGTGGAAGTTGGCAAAGAGGGCCCCCGAGCACTGCAGGTGGAGAAAAAGCAGCAGGTATAAGTGGTAGCAACAGCCCCATGGGAGCTCCCTCCCCTCCAGCTGCAGCTGCTGTGGCCACTGAGAACCTTGGCCACCGTGAGACCCTCCCCCACTGCTGTGAGCTCCCCTCTCACAGCCTATTGCAATTGCCAGACTGCGAGAGAGTGGGAGGGCAGAGCAGAGAGTTTTTGGGATGAGTGGACTCGAGCTCCAAACTTGGAGGTTGGATGGGAATGTTGTTTGGAGCTGAGCATCCCAAATAAAATGCCTTTTCCAACCAGTGGAGAAACTACAAAAATGGCGACTGGCCAATCAGTGTAGTTTCCATAGCAACAATATAATTGATGACATATAAGCCTGAGAACCACTCACAGTGCCATCTGCTGTCCATGAAGTATATTGCATTATGAACTAATTCCACTTAAGTTGATGTCAACTTCATACATAAAGACCTTCATCTCTATATATATACAAGAACAATATTTTTGAGGTTAGTTTTTTTTTCTTGAATATCCTTTTCTTGGAGGTGCCATTGATAATTTTTTATTTCACTTTCTTTTCTTAGGCTATTTTTATTATCTTCTATTCTCAATTGTACATTTCTTCTTCCTCTCCTATTTCAATTTCTTTTTTCTCTCTCCCCTTCCTCTCCTTCCCTTCGAATAGCTTCTAAGAGTGCTTTCATCATATTGGTTAGAGGTTTTTCTTTTTCTCTTCTCTCAAGTATTTTACAAGGTTCATTTTTATTGTAGAATTCTTTTTGTTTGTTTTTGTTCTTAGCTGTTGTTCTTTGATTGGTTGTTTGTTTCATATGCTTTATCTATATGTCGATGTTTCTGACTGTGGGTGCATCTGTGGGCTTGTGTATCTGGTAGCCCTTTTATGAGTGTAATAGCCCATTTGCTCTCAATGTGATTGGTGTTGTAAATGTTTTCCTTACCACCTTGATCCTTCAGTTCACCCCCTACCCTGGATTGGAAGTCTAGAACTCCAACTCATTCAGAAATCAGATTGTCTGCATTTACAAGT
>CAUYON010094403.1:0-19391 GCA_963573935.1 Arctocebus calabarensis | reverse complement strand
GCTCCTTCCCTCTCTGCTCTTCCTTTTACCACCCTCCCTCATTCATTCTCTCTCTGCTCTCCCCTTCCCTCACCCCCACCTTGTCAATAATTGTCACTAATTGTCCTCGTATCAAACTTGAGTACATGGGATTCATGCTTCTCCATTCTTGTGATGATTTACTAAGAATAATGTGTTCCACTTCCATCCAGGTTAATACAAAGGCTGTAAAATCTCCATTTTTCTAAATGGCTGAATAGTATTCCATAGTGTACATATACCACAGCTTGTTAATCCATTCCTGGGTTTGTGGGCATTTAGGTTGTTTCCACATTTTGGCGATTGTAAATTGAGCTCCAATAAACAGTCTAGTGCAAGTGTCCTTATTATAAAAGGATTTTTTTCCTCCTGGGTAAATGCCCAGTAATGGGATTGCAGGATCAAACTGGAGTTAGATGGCAGCCTGCTTTTTTTGCCAAAATTTCCACCCTTTGTTTCACTGTGAACTTACAAAGTTGGGACTTAATTTTTTCCTTTATTCATTTGTGCATTCAGCATACATTCATTGAGCATACTGTCTTAGGCACTATGTTAGGACTTGACGTTAAAAAGATGATTGCTTTTAGTGTGTTCTTAGCCTACCGAAAGGTCAGATTAGTATAAATGAGATATAATATATGATAAGTGTCCTGAAAGTGGTATGCACAAGATACTTCTGTTAAGGGGAGTTAGGAAATACTGTGGTAGAGAAAGTGATAATGTTTTATTGAATCTTAATGGATAAGGTAGCAATAGGCTGGCTAAAAAATTGGGAAAATTTCCAGCAGAAATTGTTTGTTATTATTCTATAGAACAATCTAACTGCTATTTGGGTATTTTATAAAGTAACGTAACTGACTTGACATGCTTATTTATTAGGTTTCCTCTTGTGACATTCAGTGTTTTGTAGAATACTACAGACAATAGATTAAGAACAGTGAAATTATGGGGAGGATGGGCATCTGGAAACCACTATTCTAAATGGTGGTCCTTTACATTAGTGAGAGAGGAGTAGAGCCACTGTCTGCAGTCTACAGTGGCTCCGCCCCTCTCCTCTCCCACTGGTATGCTAACTGCATATTAGCACTCTCAGCCCTTTGATGCCATTCGGTATAGGACAGTGGCTCCTGTGATACAGGGTCTTGGATCCCAAAGCATCCTAAAATGCTCATTGAGCTGCCTTGAGATATTTTCCGCATTTTAAAACACCCAGTGGAAATCCTGTATTTATCTGCAATAGACTATACAAGCTGTCTGGAATGTCAACTTTCATCACTTTCTCTTGTGCTATTCAGAAGTTCTGATGAGCTTTTTATCTGGGTTTTTAAACATTACGTTGGATGATGAATTATTTTTTAATTTTTAAAATTTAATTATACATTGGGCTCAGTGCCTGTGGCTCAACGGGCTAAGGCACCAGCCACATACACCTGAGCTGGCAGGTTCGAATCCAGGCCGGGGCCTGCCAAACAATGACGGCTGCAGCCACAGAAAATGGCCGGGTGTTGTGGCAGGCGCTTGTAGTCCCAGCTACTTGGGAGGCGGAGGCAGGAGGCTCGCTTGAGCCCAGGAACTGGAGGTTGCTGTGAGCTGTGATGTCACCGCACTCTATCCAGGTTGACAGCTTAAGGCTCTGTCTCAAAAAAAAAAAAAAAAAAAATTTATACATTGGAAGTGCAGTTTCTGCTGTGAAAGAAATAACAAGAAAGACCCATATGTCTGCTTCATTAAGGACCTCACTGTATTATAGTGTAGTGTTAATCTTGTTAATATTATTGATGAGCCTAAGTAATTAAAATAAGCTTTAATTACATTTAATATATTATTTGATAAAGGTTAGTGTTTATGTACTAAATGTGAGTAAGTGTGTGTAGGACATGTTAGAAATGTTTCATTCAAAATATTTTTAAAAGTTCAAGTTCTTAAAGGACCAATCTAGAAAATCAAGTTGAGTAATCATTTAATAGCTTGTCAAATGAATCATTGTTGAAAATGACTTGAATTTGGTAAATATTTTAAGTTTTGATATAATTTTTGAAGATTTAACATGTAATTGCTTCTAATTTTATGTATCTGAAATTTTTTTATTCTTTATTGTTTTGGAAAGATTTTCATAAATGTTTCAGAGATTATTTTTAAAAAATTAAAATATTCTCTGGAATTTTTCTCTTTTTAAAGCATTATCTAAAAATGATACATTATATGATGGAGAAAACCATGATTGTGAGGAAAAGCCACAAGACATTGTACAGAGCATTGTAGAAGAAATGGTGAACATTGTTGTTGGAGGTAATATACTTCAAAATTATTTTTTCTGTCTTATGGCATTTCATCTGACTGGAGACTTTAATGTTGTGTAAAACAAAAAGGGAAAAATTATACACTCTTTTCTCAAATTAGTAATGTATGTGTACATGTGTAGAAAAATGTATAAATATCTTTGATTATAGAGAAATACTTATTTTATAATCTTTTATAAAAAACTCATTCTTCTTATCCCCCTAAAAAAAGGTCGATCCCTTTTATTTTTTATTTTTGTTTTTGGTGGGACAGGGGTTAGAGTATCTTTTCCATCATCCTAAATGTGGTAAACTTCAGGATATGTTTACATTATTTTGGTTTTGAGTATTTCATATTTTTTGCATTTCTTAAAACTTTATTATCAAGACTGACTTATAATCGATGGAGAGCCAGTTTGTATCTACTGGATTGTGTTATAAAGTTAAAGTTTGTTAAGGGCCATATGTGGGTGGCTTATGCCTGTAATCCCAGCACTTTGTGAAGCCAAGGTGGGGGGATTGCTGAAGTCCAGGGGTTTAAGACCAACCTGGGTGATACAGTGAGACCTCGTCTCTACAAAAACTAAAAAAAAATTCGTTGGGTCTGGTCGTAGCTACTCAGGAGACTGAGACAGGAAGATTGCTTGAGCCCAGGAGTTCAAGGTTATAGTGAACTATAGTCATGCCACTGCACTCCAGCCTGGTGACAGAGTGGGACCTCATCTCCAAAAATAGGTAGATAGATGGGTAGATAAATAAATAAAGTTTATTAGGAAGTTTACATTTTTCATAAAAAGCATTATTATGGATAAGATTAGATCAGAGACCAGTCCACTGAAGCTTATTTAATTCATATCTTCCACAGGGCTAAGCATAGTACCTTGCTACATATACTTCTAGAAATTTGATTAGATGTACCACATGGATCTTGAATAAGAATAATACTATTTCAGCTCTAAATAAATCCCATTTATAACATGATTTCTAAGAGTATATTTCTTCCTTATAATACCTCTAGAAGCAGACATCTATCTGATTGCCTTCTCATTTTTCCAGTTTTTATTCACTTTTTCATTCAGCAGATACTTAAGGAATGTGTGCAGTTGCCTGGCTCTGTAAGGGGATAAAAAAATTAATCCAAGATAAGAGCATGCTCTGGAGGAGAGGGGTTATGGAATGTATGTATATAATAGAATAATACAAGATGGAAAGTGTTAAGTTTTATTAGAAATGAATGCTTAAAATCCTATAAAATTTAGGGAAAAAGAGTGATTATTTTTGGCTAAAATGATCCAGGAGAGCTTCATATAGGAGATGACATTTCAATTTAGATTGTGTGAATTCATTGCAGATAAAGGGGAGTGTTATTTCAGGTATTAAAAACTCTGTTAGCTAAAGTCAAGGGGAGAGAATGATTGAATAGATTGGGGAATTGTTAGATAGTGGTTTGCCTGAAGTATAAGGTAGGTGATATGATAAAGTGGAAAATAAGATTGCAGAAGTAGTTTGGAGCCGACAAATGGAAGGTTATAAATTCCAGGTTTAGGTTTCTTGGGCTTCATTCTAGGGCAGGTTCCTAGAAGGAAAGCTGGTGTTCAGCAGAAACCACACGATTTATACAAACCATTTAGGTAGAGTATGCCACTTTTATCGCTGGCATTAATAGGACCCCTCTCAAAATACAAGATCCCAAGTGCTAACCAAGGGCCAATTGTGTAAGGAGTCCTTTCTAAAGATAGGCAGTCAGAGGCTGCTATGTGACCTCTTTTCTGCACAGGTGGCACTGTTGGTAAAATTGAATCATGTTGGAGAAGTTACTTGGGGAAAAAGGTACTAATATTTACTTTTGACATACTGAATTTGACCTTCAGGGTTGCTGTCTATGTGGTCATGTTTACAAAATGTGTAAAGGAAATAGAACTCTGGCCTAGGAGGTGTGATGGCAGGTATTATATAGATAGTTATCCTTCTGTTAAAATTATTAATGAAGCCATAAGATTATCAAGTGGGAAAAGGTAGAGACTAGAGAAGAGACTGATCTTAGGGAGTGTGTATTTAAAATAATACACACACACACACATACATACACACACAGAGAAGAAAGCAAGCAAGTATTATATACTCATACATTCTTTAAAAATCTAATAATATCATAAAGGATTGGCAGATAGTAGCCTATGGGCCAAATTTGGCCCATTTTTGTAGGTGAAGTATTAATGTACAACAGCCATCCTCATTTGTTTCCGTATATTGCCTATAGTGGCTGCTATTGTGCTGCAGTAGAGATTGTATGACCTGTGGAGCCTAAAGTATTTATTGTCGGGTCCTTTACAAAAACAAATTGCAAACCTAGAAAAAAGTTCAAAGTTGAACAATAGAACAAACACTATTGCTCTTTATCTGTATTGAGTAATTATTAATGATTTTGCTACATTTGCTTTTTGTATCTTTAAATATACACACACACACAACGTATCTTTGCTGAACCATTTGAAAAGTTATTGTATACCTCATTACATATCACCCTTAAACGTCCTAGCATATAGCTTCTACAAAAAAGGGCATTCTCGCGCACAACCAGAATTCCATCTTCACACCTAAAAATTGAACACTATTTTAAGAATCTCTAATATACATATATTTTAAAATGTTCCTAGTTTTTCTAAAATGTGTCTCTTATTTCCTTTTTTCTTTTTCTGAGTGCAGAAGTCAATCCAAGTGCACTCTCATTTGCTTACGTCTCTTTGTTTATTTTTGCTTAAAACAAGTTATCTTGATTCCTTCCCCCCATCTTTTGTGATACTTACTTTTTTGAAGAGTCCAAGATTATTGTCTTGTAGAATGTTCCACATTTTGGACTGATTTATGGATTTTTTGATGAGTATATTCTGATTAAACATTTGATGAGAATATTGCCTAGCTGATTTTAGTATTTTCATATTACATCATATAAAATGGTACATACGGACAAGTTACTCCTTTGTTGGTGAAACTATTAAATCATTTGGTTAAGATGGTGACTACCACCTCTTTCTAAAATAAGGTAAAAGGACATTTTCCTCTTTGTAATTAATGTTATTATTGAATATGCTGTAATTCTTTACCATCATGATTTTTATTCCCCATCTGCTAGTAGGAACCCTTCAAGTAAGCACTGATGTCCTTTTTTTGAATTTTTAAGTGTAGTCATAGTAGCAAAAGTAGAGCAAAGGAATCAAACTGGTTGTGATCACTTAGTTGTAAACACCACTGTACTTGGAGCAGCCACCGGTGTCCTTTTAATGTGATTCCATTAGTCTTGGTGTTTTTCTTATAAATAAGAAAATAGTACGATGTTCTAGATTCACCTAGTATCCAAGGAATCGTTTAGTGAACAATTGTTTTGAGAGACCAAGATCTGGATACTAGGAGTGCACATTGCTACTGAGGTGTCTTTATTTGTAGGCCTTCTCAGTGAACAGGTGGAGAAACACAAACGTAATCACAAGTTTGTATTAATAGTTCCAATTCACATCTAACACCACAAGGTGCATTTGTATGTTCCTTTTCCTACCTGGATTCCCTACAGCAGACCTGTAGATTAAATTTCAGATTTAATGATATGTATGTAATGATATGTATGTGTCCTTAGAATAAATATATCCTACTAAGGATGACGAGAGTACTGTTCTTAAAAGTTGTTTATATTAACTATTGATTTAATTTTATTTTTAAATATGAAGAATATTTACATGATTCAAAGTCTATGTTATATAGATTATATAGAGAACTTCTCTATCAACTCATTCCCTTTCTGACATTTCTTTGTATAGGTAATCACTTTCATTGGCTTCTTGTTTATCTCTTGGGGGAATTCACAGGCAACTAAGCAAATATACATATTTTTATTTCCTTTTCTTTCTCAAGCTTTTTGGTAGGATACTATATATAAATGTGTGTGTGTGTGTTTTGCTTTTTTCACCTAATTATCTATTTCAGTTGGTAGAAATTTTCCTCATTGTTTTTTCTCATGGCTGTCAGTATATTACTCCAACATATAGATGTGTCGTAGTTTATTCAAGCAGTCCCCTGCTGTACTTCAGTTGTTTCTAGTGTTTTGCTGTTACAAATAGCACTATAGTGAATAACCTCATGCATCTGAATTATTTTATATTTATAGAGATTGATCTTTAGGGCGAATTCCTAGAAGTAAGTTTATTAGGTCAAGTGGTAAATGATTATGAAGATCTGGTAGCTATTGCTGAATTCCTCTTCATAGGTGTTTTACATTTTTTCACTCTTACCAGTAATGTATGAGAGTGCATTTTTCTCCACAGCTGCCAGTGAAGTGTAAGATTTTGAATTTTTGCCTACCTGGTGGGTGAGAAATGTATCAAGCTGTAGACTTTACCTTTTTACCTATTTGTAGAAAGAGGGACTAGATTTGATCAATCTATAAAGAGCTCCCTCCGTAACTGGGTATATTTCTTTTCCATTCTTCATGAGGTCTTCCTTTCCAGCATTTATGAGATGACTGTGGTCCAAAGGCAGACCTCGTTTCTAAGTGGAGAATTAAGAAGCAGATGCCTCCCTTCATGCAAGCCTGTAGCCGTGCTTGGGCTGTGTAGGTCCATCTCACTCACTGTGTTGTCAGTACAAACCAAAGCCGTGCAAAGCTGGGGATAAATGCTATGAACATTTTATATATTCTACAATAAGGGAGAGGTTCAAACTTGTTCATTGGTTCTTTCTCTCCCAACTTTTCCAGAGAATCTTAGGCTGCCTTCTTCTAATTAGTATTTTAATTAGCGGTAGTTCAGTAGAAACAGAGGGAGAGCCTGGAACTTTAGGAAATTTCACTATCATGTTAAGTTGGTTTTCCTTTGGTATTTTTTGCATCACTCCCAGTTAGCTGTTGTACTGCTCTCTCACCTCCATTACTACTACTTTTTTTTTTTTTTTTCCGAGACAGAGCCTCAAGCTATTGCCCTGGATAGAGTGCTATGGCATCACAGCTCACAGCAACCTCCAACTCCTGGGCTTAAGTGATTCTCTTGCCTCAGCCTTCTAAGTAGCTGGGTCTAGAGGCGCCCACCACAACACCCTGCTATTTTTTTGGTTGTAGTTGTCGTCGTTTGACAGGCCTGGGCTGGATTTGAATCCGCCAGCTCTGGTGTATGTGGCTGGTGCCTTAGCCACTTGAGCTACAGGTGCCGAGGCTCCTCTTTCTGAGGTTAAGAGATCTACTGAACAAATACTCTCCATTAATTACAGTTAGTGCTCAACAATCCTAGATAATCGTGGCTGCGGAAAGCTCTATTGATAGCTGTTAGCATTGCTTTCCAAGTTCTTTCCTGATACCTCACAGCACCTGTCATTCTGGGCTCTGGATCTTTTAGAATCCAGATGGTAAAACTGAACCCTGTCTTGAGAAACCATTTCTTTGCATGTGTTCAGTAATAAGACAGTGAACTAAATGGCTTTTCCCTTGATCTTAACCATACCATATTTTCTAGGAATTCCCTATGGTCTAGAAATGTTATCCTCTTTAGTTGTCAGTGCTATTGAAGACTGTGTTTCTTTATATTTTTTCCTTGTAACCTCAGTAGGATTTGTCAAAGGAGGAGGACAATCTGGTATGCCCAATTCACCAAAAATAGAAGTCTGCATCTATGTTTAGAGAAGAAATCATAAAAGAATGATAAAATCTAACTGTATTAAGTAACTTCATGTGTATCCCAAGTGATTTCATGTGTATTTATTCATTTGATCTTTCCCTAAACACTGGGATTTGTAGGAACTGTTATTTATCCCCTTTTTGTAAATGAGAAAACTGATATACCTTGCTAGGAAGTGATAAAGTGAAGATTCTAGCCTAAGATAGTTTGTCTTTGGAACCTGAAAATAAAATCAGAAAATGTTTTTGTTTCTTTGAGATATTCTCTAAGACGGGAAGGAGGAAAGTAGTATCAAAGAATATTCAACATTTCTTTGAGAAATTTGATAAAAATAGGAGGAAAATGGACAATAGCAGGTATGGCAAGAGTTAAAGGGAGGTTTTTTTTTTTTTTTCTTTTTGAGACAGAGTCTCATTATGTCACTGTCGGTAGAGTGCTATGGCGTCACAGCTTACAGTAACCTCCAGCTCTTGGGCTTAAGCGATTCTCTTGCCTCAGCCTCCCAAGTAGCTGGGATACAGGTGCCTGCCACAAAATGCCTGGCTATTTTTTTGTTGCAGTTGTCACCGTGGTTTAGCAGGTCCGGGCCGGGCTTGAACCCACCGGCCTCTGTGCATGTGCCTGGCACCATAACCACCATGCTACGGGTGCTGAGCTGGAAGTTTTTTTTTTTAGAGTGAAAATTTGCGTATGTTTACTGGGTAATAGGAAAAATCCAGTTGTGTGCATGAAATTGGAAATGTAATATTAAAAGAAAATACTCAGTGGAGGAAGATACTATTAAAGGGAATAAGAGTTGGATTTAAGGCCAAATGAATGGTTTAATTCCTAAACTTACTTATAAATGAAAGAATTACATAGGAATATTTTTCCCATTAAACAAGAGGAAAGAAAAAGATTATTGGAGATATAAAGGAACTTTCTGGTAGTGCAAGGGAGAGTGAGGGAGCCTAGGTTTTTTGGGGGGGGAGAGGGGAGAAGGAAAACAAAATTTGTTAATTTGCTGGCAAATGAGGAAGGTGGCAGGCTTTTGTCTTAAAAAATACCAGCGTCCGGGGAACCTATGTTACATTTCCTAATAATAAGTTAACTAGAGGGTAGAACTTGTTTATTAAAGGGAAGTGGGTGCTCGGCACCTATAGCTCAGTGGCTAAGACTGCCAGCCACACATACCAAAGCTGGCAGGTTTGAATCCAGCCTGGGCCTGCCAAACAACAGTGACAGCTACAACCAAAAAATAGCCAGGTGTTGTGGCGGGTGCCTGTAGTCCCAGGTACTTGGGAGGCTGAGGCAAGAGAATCGCTTAAGCCCAAAAGTTAGAGGTTGCTGTGAGCTGGAGAGAGTCGTAGGAAGAGATACAATTGTACAATTGTGTGCAGAGAGACAAAGTTTTAGAAAAAGTTCTTTGGGAAATGACATAGGAACTCACTTTCTTGTAATCATTGTTAGTTTTGTGACTCCTTTCAGAGTTCTTTGTGTGTGTGTGTGTGTGTGTGTATATGTACACATATATATGCACACATGCATATATATGCATTCTTTGTGTAGGTAATATATACATATAATAAAAGCTGTAATATTAATAGTGTGTATCAAACATTAACATAGTAAAGGTTGAAAGGTAAAGGTCCTCTGAGAAATTTTTTTGTGCAACTCAGAGTTTTCCAAATATATTTTATTATTGAATATCTTTTTCATGTTATACTTGGTAAGTGTAAAACATACTTTGAATTGGCCAGTTTAATCTGTTGCAGGGTGTTTTAATTTTGAGTAGAAGGGTTCGAATTCAGCCCGGGCCCGGCGTTGTGGCGGGTGCCTGTAGTCCCAGCAACTTGGGAGGCAGAGGCAGGAGACTTGCTTGAGCCCAGGAATTGGAGGTTGCTGTGAGCTGTGATGCTACAACATTCTATCCAGGGTGACAGCTTGAGGCTCTGTCTCAAAAAAAAAATTAAAAAATAAAAAAAAATTATGTATTTTAATTGGCAAGTAAAAATTGGATATTATGGTGTACAGTGATTAGATCCATGTGTACACTAGAATGGCTAAATCAAGCTATTTAACATATGGATAACCTCACATATTTACCACTTTTTGTGATAAGAATACTCAAAATATTCTTAGTAATTTTCAAATATACAATATATTATTATTAGCTATAGTCACTGTGATGTACAATACATATCTTGAACTTATTTCTCCTATATTTCTCCTGAAATTTTAGTGTCTTTTGGTCAACATCTTCCCAGTCTCTCTACCTACCCATCCACCCCTCTGCCTCTGGTAACTACCATTTTACTCTGTTTCTGTCACTTTTTCACACTATGTATAAGTGAGATCACATGGTATTTATTTTTCTGTGCCTGGCTTATTTTACTTGATATTGTACTTCAGGTTCATCCATATTTTCTCAAATTATAGAATTTCCTTCTTTTAAAAAGCTTAACAGTATTTCATTGTGTGTGTAAGTGTACACCAGATTTTCTTCATTTATTTGTTGATGAAACTCTTAGGTTGATTCCGTATCTTGGCTATAATGAATAGTGCTGCAGTGAACATGGGGTACATGTATTTCTTTGATACACTGATTTTATTTCTTTTGGATGTGTACATAGAAGTGCAATTGCTGGATCTTATGGTAGTTCTGTTTTTTTTTAATTTTTGAGAAATCTCCACACTGTTTTCCAAAATGGCTATACAAATTTACATTCCCTGCAACAGTATGCCAGGATACCCTTTTCTCCATATCCTTGGCTATACTTGCCATTTTTTGTCTTTCTGATAATTGCTATCTAATGTTATGGTCTCCAAGTGGAGTTTTTTCCAAATTCTTCATGTTTGAAAAGAATTTTGGGATGTTCCACATAAACCAAGCAAGGAAAACCTTCACTAAAAGTGAAGGAACACACTCAGGGAAGTGAGCATGCAGTCTTGAAAATAGAAGCTGCACTGAAAGGAAGTGGTTTTAAATATTTTGTATTGTTACTAATTGAGAGGAGGAACATTTTCAAGGCTAAGGGGTTGAATTTTACTAAGAATTTGGGTAGTAATTTCTAGAATGGGTTCCCTCCCTTTTTCATACTTTATACAATTGTTTCAGAACTGACATGACAATCTCAAAGGCAGAGAAATTTTAAAACTGTAGTTTAAATGATAATATAATTAGCCAAAGTTTGTGTAAGGTGGCAGAGATAGCTGACAAACTGGTGGAAGCTGGTTCTTGCCTGGAGTTATCAGCCCCTCTAATTAGCTGCTATTAATTAACACCTGCATAAGCCCCTCATCAGATCTCAGCCTGTCTCCTAGTCTCTAACACTAGCAGGTGTGGGGTGATAGCTCATTATGGTTCTTAATATGCATTTTCCAGATTATCTGGTGATGTCAGTTTTATCAATAATGATTATTCCAGTGGATGTGAAGTCTACATTTTTTTTTGAATTTATATAAAGGTACATGATTAGGTTATGTTTTTTTTACATTTGTTTAGGTAACATCTTCCGTTGTAGTTGAGTCACTCAGAAGGTGTGCCATATACCTGTACATTGTACCCATCAAGTGGGAGCTTAGCAATTGTGTGTTTTTCTTGTGTGGACCTTTAGTTTATCTGCTAGTTTCAAATTAGTATTGAATACATGAGTGCTTGCTTTTATGTTTCTCTTTATAAGAATGTTTGTTCAGAGTAACATATGAAAAATAGTGTATAGGCCATCATTTTCCTAGCTATGTTCCAAAGAAGATGTGTTTTTAGAGATACTAATAAATAGGTATCTAAAAAAAGGGAAGGGGGCTAATGGTAATTTTGGAAACACTATGCTTAGCGCATACTAGCAACTTACTAAAGGCTGTAGTAAAGAAACCTATTTTCTAAACTGGTTTGACAATGGATCTTTTTTCAAGGAATATCTTTGAACATTTCAAGACATTAACATTCATCAGAACACAGTTTAGTAGACTTTAATATAGACTAAAAAGTAAGCTTTTGTTTTGGCTCATCCTGGTTAGCCGTTTATCAGCTAAGTATGTTTCATTGCCAGAGCAACTTTAAGGATCATATTTGGAAGTATGCCCAGTACATACTTACTAGTAAGTAGGCTAACCTTTAAATGGTGCCAATACATATTTTACTTCACATTGCCTTTATACCACTGTTTCATTTTAAATATTCTGTGCTTTTTAAATATACTTCCATTAAGTTGAATATATTTGCATGTTTTTTAATTCTTATCGTTTTAGACATGGGAGAAGGGACTACTATAAATCCAAGTGCTGATGGCAACATTGGAACTATAGAGGATGGTAGTGACAGTGAAAATATTCAAGCAAATGGAATTCCAGGAACACCAATTTCTGTTGCATATACACCATCGTTACCTGATGACAGATTGTCAGTCTCTTCCAATGATACTCAGGTACAAATGGATGAGGGGGCTGTTAATCTTACAGATTTATAGGCCACCAACACCTTGTCATGAATATTTCTATCTGATGATGCTGACTGATTTTTGTTTGGGGAAATAAGAAACTTTTGGGGATTTCCTCATTGGTACAAATTACAGTAGTTTATTCCCTTCATATTTTGATAGCTGAGATATGACTCATCTGTAATTCAGATATTTACACCCCCTCCATTGAAATTACCTTAAAAAAGAACATGCTTATCACATTTTCACAGGGTAATTCTAGTATAGGCTAAGTATTCCCTATTCCTAAATCTAAAATGCTCCAAATATAAAACTTCTTGAGTGCCAACATGATCCTCAAAGGCTCAAAAGAAATGCTCATTGGAGCATTTTAAATTTTGGTTTTTAGTTTGAGGATGCTCAATAGGTATAATGTAAATATTCCAATATTCTAAAAAAAATCTGAAATCTAAAATAGTTTTGGAATAGGTTTTTCCGGCTTTGATTACCTTCAGCAGTTAACAACTTTTAAACATGGCCCTGCCCATGTCTTCCTAGAGTAGATGTAAAATAGGGCAAAACCATAAAACACCCAATGACAGGTAGTAAAAAGCATAATTTAGGATTTGGAGATCTTGTCAGAGCCATTTTAGGGGGGTTTTTGGTGATAAGTAATGAATATTTAAAAAATTTATTTTTTAAGGTGCTTGTTATGGAGTTTGGTCATGACATGTCAGAGTAAAGAAAAACAACATGGCGAATTTCTCATCTGTTTTGCATCCAATAGTTGGGGGAAACCACACCTGTTAGTGAATTGAATGAAATACATTAGAAGGCTGAAATGATTTTACACTGGCAAATGTCTTTATGTTCATGGTATATTGTTTAGGAATCTGGAAATTCTTCAGGACCTTCACCTGGTGCTAAGTTTTCCCATATTTTACAAAAGGATGCCTTTCTAGTATTCAGGTCATTATGTAAACTATCCATGAAACCACTGTCAGATGGACCACCAGATCCAAAGTAAGTTATTAACTGTTTTGCCTGGCAAATAGAGGCTTGAAACTAACTTACTATTAAAATGACATTTAGATTTTCTTTTGTTCTTCTTGTCCTATAGAACCTTCAAATTTTTTTTTTATTGGGGGGGTGTATTTTACTTAAAAATATGAAAGTATTGAAAAGTAGTAAGTGCTAAAACTGCTAGAGTAGTTACCTTACACTGTTTCCTAAAGGGTATAACAATGTTATAGACTAGAACCTGGTACATAGTAGGTGATTAATAAATATTGAATGAATGAATAGATGAATTCTTATTTCTGTGTCGTAAGTAACTGTGGAGCTAATGTAACTCTGTTTCCCATTCTCATGCTAGGCTTCTGAAAACTGCCAGGTTAAAGGTACTAAAATGTAAAGGAAATAAATTTTAAAAGTTACAATGAACGATAGTACATATTCACCAAGTTCTGCCAAATTGCCTGAAGGTGGATATCTTTATAGGTAGCAGGAAATACTTTGAGATAAGAGTTATTTATCTAATTTGCATCAAATGTATTAATTTAAATTCTAGGGATGTATCATTTTTATGAGTCATAAATGGTCAAATATCTTTTTATTCAAATGTAATTAATTACTGCTTCGACTGAATTTGGGAGTTACAAGAGTAGCCTGCCTCCCTCATGTTGTAGCTTAAAGTTCTACAGAATGATATTTTTAGGAGAATTACTAGAGAAAGAAATTTTAGAGAAAATGTGAGTAACTAAGAAAGGGATATTGACATGGGTGAAATGTAAGCAGCAGGACTTTAATTAAAAAAAAAGTCTATGGAGTGTTTCAGCTAAGTAGACTAGACAGAGTTACTATAAAAATTTTAGTAACATTTGTTATATTTTCTATAGTTTTGTTTTATTTTTATCACATTGTACTAGTTCAGGGAAAAGCATCTTTTTTTGGCAGTTTTTTTTTTTTTTTTTGGCCAGGGCTGTGTTTGAACCCACCACCTCCAGCATATGGGGCCAGCGCCCTACTCACTGAGCCACAGGCGCCACCCAGGAAAAACATCTTTTAAGCCCAAACCTAAAGTCATAAAATCCTTTTACACCCAAATCTTGAATGTTAGAAATATAATTTATTGGTTCTTCTGTGTTTTGAAAATATAAACACTACGGAAAAAGAGTTAAAGTTATATTATAACATAAACTTGATTATGCCCTATATACTTTATAAGAATATATATTTTAGGCTGGATGTGATGGCTCACATGTGTAATCCCAGAGCTTTGGGAGGCTGAGGTGGGAAGACCACTTGAGGCCAGAAGTTTCAGACCAACTTGGACAGCATAGTGAGAACTCATTTCTACAAAAATATATTTTTTTAAATTAGCTGGGCATGGTAGTGCATGTCTATAGTCCTAGCTAGTGGGGAGGCTGGGTTAGGAGGCTTGCTTGAGCTCAAATATTAGAGGCCATAGTGATCTGTGATCATATCACCTCCCTAGGCAACAGCAAAACTCTGTCACACAGAAAAGGGGTATTCTTAATACCTTAAGAATTTGGTATTATTACTTAAGACCGTTTTTTTTTGCCATATTTAAAAACTGTTATTGGCTTTAAAAGTCTCACAGGTTTAGTTTTCCCAAATCAAATGTAAAAAATGTGTTTTGAAAAATGCTAGAAACTGGCTGGGCACGGTGGCTCACGTCTTTAATCTTAGTGCTCTGGGAGGCTGAGGCAGGTGGATTGCCCTGAGCTTACAGGTTCGAGACCAGCCTGAACAAGAGCAAGACCCCACTTCAAAAAAATAAAAATAAAAAAATAGCTAGGCGTGTGGCGGGCGACTGTAGTCCTACTTGGGAGGCTGAGGCAAGAGAATCGCTTGAGCCGGAGAGTTGGAGGTTGCTATGAGCTATGATGCCATAGCACTCTACCAAGGTTGACAAAGTGAGACTCTGTCTCAAAAAAAAAAAAAAAAAAGCTAGAAACCGAAAAAAAGGAATTTTTAAAAAATGTAATGAAAAAGGCGCGCACACAAAAATACGAGTTTTGAGGAGTACAGTTGGGGTGGTACATGATCAGTTAGCCCTGAAAAAAAGAGTAATCCGGTTTTGAAAAGTTGCAGTCTTTAATATTACAAAGGATTCTTTTTTTTTTTTCTTTTTGGTATAGGGTCTCTGTCAAACGGCTATAGTGCATTGGCAAACTCTTGGGCCCAGGCACTCTCAGCCACCTAGTAGCTGGGACTATGGGCTTGTGCCACCAGACCTGGCTAATTTTTATTGTGGGGAGGGGGTGGAGAGAGATATGGGGGTGGGACAGAGTCTCTGTTGCCTCAGGCTACTGTGTTGTGACATCAGCCTGGCTCACAGCAACCACAAACTCCTGGGCTCAAGTGATCCTCTTGCCTCACGCTCCTGAGTAGCTGGGACTACAGGCGCCCACCACAACATCTAGCTAATTTTTCTATTTTTTGTGGAGACAGGGTCTAATTCTTGCTTAGTTGGGTCTCAAGCTCTTTGAGCCCAAGAGATCCTCCCAACTTGGCTTCCCAGGATGTTAGGATTATAGACATGAGCCATGGTGCCTGGCCACTACTTATTTATTACAACTTTTTTTGTAGAGATGGTGACTGGCTATGTTGCTCAGGCTGGTCTCCTTGTTTCAAGTGATCCTCCTACCTCAGCCTCCCAAAATGCTAGGATTATAGGCATGAGCCACCATTCCTAGCCCTACAATAGATTCTTATGAGAAATGTGTAAATTAATAATCCCCTTACTTAGTGGGGTTAAGCTAAATATTAGGAAATTAACGTTGAAGACCTTGACTTGAGACTCAGGATTTTAAGCAATTGAAATTGAATTAGAAATTATGTTTGAAGACCTTGACTTGACCATCAGGATTTTAAACAATTGGAATTGAATACTGAAATTTTTCATCCTTGGGAATTGTTATTTTTCCAAAAGAGAATATATCATTTTCTATGTTGAATGATTTTTTGCCAAAAAATTGATGAACTTTTGTAGTTATGTAATTTTCTCTTTTGTCTTTGCTTTTGTCTTTTCTCTTTTGCCTATCAAAAGTATAATTAATTGTCATATAACAATCAATTATTTGATTATTTCTTAATTCATCAGTGCCTTGTGCGTGGTTACATTCATTAATGCCTTTAATGCAAGGTTAAATGTAAAAT
Source organism: Arctocebus calabarensis (assembly GCA_963573935.1). Lineage (NCBI taxonomy): Eukaryota > Metazoa > Chordata > Mammalia > Primates > Lorisidae > Arctocebus > Arctocebus calabarensis. Next base: position 2,855 of record CAUYON010094403.1, on the reverse strand, counting down.
TAATGTCTATTAATTTTTTTGAGCACATACAATGTATAAGGTATTTTGTTAAATGCTGGGGATACAAAGATAAAATGCGATAACACATGTTAGAGAATGATAAGATGCAGTATTTAATCACTATAGGAGTTGAGTGGAAAAGGTGATAAATGTGAGTTAGACTGGAAGAACGCACTAGTTTGTAAGCCTTGGAAAGCTAGAACAGGAGGGGAGGTCCTTGGCTCACACCATATTTTCCTATAGCTATTTGTAACATGATTTAAGCATTTTTATTTTTTATAATTACATGTTTGCTGCACTTATTTTTAGATACAGAGGAATATGCATCTTGGAAACATGACTCTGATTGTGATAATACTATTAACTTATTTCAAAGAAAGTAATTTTTTGTGTGTGAAACCCATTTCTATGAAATTAAATATTCTTTGTCAAATTTATGTAGCTCCTTGAATTTCTTGACGCTTATTATAACCATAAAACTTTAAGGTGAAAATCAAGAGCAATTAAGTTAACCAAAGTGTGTAAATGTGACTGAATATAGTGTTTTTAAATAAATGAACTAACTGCTAGAGCATTTTTGTGTGTCCTACATTTGAAACGTTGCTTGGGATCAATGACCTTGGTCTTTGGGGCTTACGAAATCAATTTCAAAGGGAAAAAAATTATATTTGCAAAAGCAAATAATTAAAATGCTAGCTAGTGATCAATTAGTAGCATGGCACAGTATATAGATCAGAAATATAATTACAAATTTTAAGCCAGAAATTAGTTTTTTACCTTTTTGTTATAAAAGTATTAAAAGATAATTTTTAAATGTTCTAAGCCTCTATGCTTATTTCGAAAAAGAAAAAACTTTAAATGATTACTGACAAAGTAAGCTTGAAGTAGTGTGATAATTTTTTTTTTTTTTTTTTTTTGAGGCAGAGCCTCAAGCTGTCACCCAGGTTAGAGTGCTGTGACATTGTAGCTCACAGCAACCTCTAATTCCTGGGCTCAAGGGAGTCTCTTGCCTCCGCCTCCCAAGTAGCTGGGACTACAGGCGCCCGCCACAACGCCCGGCTTTTTTTGGTTGCAGCCATCATTGTTGTTTGGCGGGCCCGGGCTGGATTAGAACCCGCCAGCTCAGGTGTACGTGGCTGGCGCCTTAGCCCGTTGAGCCACAGGCGCCGCGCCCTTTTTTTTTTTTTTTTTTTTTTGAAAAAGAGAGTCTCACTATTTCGCCCTGGGTAGAGTGCTATAGTGTCACAGCGCACAGCAACCTCCAACTCTTGGGTTTAAGTGATTCTCTTGCCTCAGCCTCCCGAGTAGCTGGGACTACAGGCACCTGCCACAATGCCTGGCTATTTTTTTGTTGTAGTTGTCATTGTTGATCAGGCCCTGACCGGGTTCAAACCTGTCAGCCCCAGTGTATGTGGCCAGCACCCTACCCACTGAGCTGCAGGCACTGAGCCCATGATAACTTGTTAATGCAACCAAAACTTTTTACTTTGTCTAGGATTTTGAGTAGCATAACCAGGAAAAAATATATTGGAATTCATATGTGCTAAGTATGAAACAATCTGAATAGTTAATGATAATTTCTGAGGAAAAGTATGGCTGCGAAAGAATCAAGGCATAAATCTTCTAATTTTTTTTTTATTTCAGTGGAACAATAGCTCAATGTTAAATATTTATGAATGATTTTTTTCCATTTAAAAAGTTTGTGCAATTATGTAATACAAGAAAACATCATAAAGGACCCCATGGGTACCCACTGATAGTGGCTAAGTTATTCGAGTATTGTACTTTATTTTTTAGGTTGTAGAGTTGGTATTTTCTGTTCTAAACCCTATTTAGAAAGTTTGTTAAATTATGTGATGATATCAGGAAATACCTATGAAGTAACTTATTACCATAACACTAAACTTGTTCACATACTGTGCCTTCTTTTTATCATTTTAGGTCTCATGAGTTACGATCCAAGATTCTTTCATTGCAGTTACTTTTGTCCATTCTGCAGAATGCAGGGCCTGTTTTCAGGACAAATGAGATGTTTATTAATGCTATTAAGCAGTATCTTTGTGTCGCACTCTCAAAAAATGGAGTCTCTTCTGTTCCAGAGGTTTTTGAGCTTTCTCTTTCTATATTTCTTACTCTGCTGTCAAATTTCAAGACACATCTGAAGATGCAAATTGAGGTACGTTTTGTATTTAGGTATTAAAATGGATTATTAACTACACCAGAAAGTTTCCTAGCTTGTATAATTCTAGAAGTTCTACAAAATAATACTTGTACTTCCCCCCCCCTTTTTTTTTCTTTTTTTTTACCTATTCAACTATCATGTGCCTACAAAGTACTAGGTACTAGGTAAGTGAAGAAAGCAGAATGAATGATTCTAGCTCTCTTAAATTTACCTCGTTCTCAACAATAGTCTTGTCATTGTATATATGGTATGTTAGAATGAATATGGTTATCTTAAAAGAAAGCTCCAAATAAATGCTGCATCTACATGGTTTTAAACCATTTAAGTATTAGGAACTTTAAAAGAGATTATGGAAGGGTATTATATTTGGGGGAAGGGGTCATACTTTAGGACTTTAGAAAAAAATTAATTTTTGCTTTATACTTTTTCCCCCTTTGAGATGGAGTCTCACTCTGTTGCCCCAGGCTAGAATGCTGCAGAGACAGCCTAGCCCACAGCAACCTCAAACTCCTAGGTCTAAATAATTCTCCTCGGCTTGGCGCCTGTGGCTCAACGGGCTAAGGCGCCAGCCACGTACACCTGAGCTGGCAGGTTCGAATCCAGCCCCAGGACCCGCCAAACAACAATGACGGCTGCAACCAAAAAATGGCCCGGCGTTGTGGCGGGCGCCTGT
>CAUYON010094395.1:0-10165 GCA_963573935.1 Arctocebus calabarensis | reverse complement strand
CTGCAACAGCTCTGGTATCCCCACGCCCATCTGAATGCCCACCGAGCACCCTCGCACTTTTTGTTGCTGACGGCTCTAGCCGCCCCTCACCCTGATACTACCACAGTATATCTCTTCCATTCTTAAGATACTTTGCTAAGAGGAATATGTTTCAGCTCCGTCTATATGATATCTTTTTTTTTAAGACTTAGAGTGGGATTTTTCTTGCATGTTCCTCTGATTTTTTCCCCTTCATTTTGAACCCCTCTTTGAGAATCATTTTGCCACCTAGCACAATTTCCTTCTCTGCACACTGTCTCTAGGTGATTCATCTTTGCCTGTTACAGAGGTGTGCACACTGACACCTACACACACAGGTGAATTTGCTCCACTTATATATTTTAATTATGCATTTAGTTAGAAGTAATTAAGCTTTTCTGTAAGTAGGCTGGTTTTAAAAATCCATGCTGTTTCAGACATCCCGTATGTGGTTTGTGCCACCCTGGTATGCAGAGTTAAGAAGGAGCCTCTGGTGTAGTTAGATTAATTAATAGAAAGAGAATAAACTTAATGGAGCCAGAAAAGTGCAAAAAATGGTGCTTTCCCCTCCATATCTCATGCAGACAGAATGACCATCCTGGGATTGTGGCAGGGGATAGCAATTGCATTTTAATTACAGGGCTGATGATTTCAGTGCTGCACCAGATGGGAAGGCCATTTTAGAGAGAGACCCGCTCCTTGCCTCTGTCAATTTTCTCTCTGATGCTGCTTAACAAAACCCTACAGCAGATTAAAGTGATGAGGTTGCATTCTGATCCACTGGATTTTATTCTCTATTCTACTGTGTGACTTGTGAGTTGAATCAGATCTTGAATCCTGTGAAAAAGATGCTCCTGCAGGCACCTCAACAGGTGAAGGAGGAAGGACAAGAGTGGAGAAAAGGAAAGATTCTTACTCTTTCTCATCCTTTTGGTACTTTATGACCTACAAAACACTTGTTTCCATTATATCACTTAACAATTATAAAAATTCTCTATGTAAGGTATTATTATCCTCATTTTAGTAAAAGGGAAATTAAGATTAGGATATTTAACTTTTATAAATTTAACATTGTTAGTCAGTGAATTATTTATGAAGAGAGTTATTTGTTCTCTAGCATACAAAAATATTGAATTATGGATCTAGGAGCCCTTTATCACCGCATCTCATTTGAAGAAAAAGGAAAATAAGACTCCAGTTGTTTAATGGAGGTTAGCATGGGATAGTTAGAAGAGTATGGGTTTTGGGATTGGTCCTGGTGCAGTTTACTTCCATATATGCATCTTTGCAGTTTGGCAGAAAGTCCATCATCCAACCCTCATTTTCCTCTTCTGTAAAGTGCAAGGTTAGCCTTGATAATGAAATAGAGATTCTGCTAGTCTTGAATCCTCTGCTGCCCTTGCTCCAGATTTCTATATGCAGGGCAGAAGTCTTTTTTTTTAATACCTCATATGGATTGTAGTGGCTCTTTTGGGGGGGATCCAAATTCTATAAAATGATTCTAAAGAAGGTAGACTAGAAAGGATGAGTCTTAATTAAATGTACAAAGGCCATACTCTTCAGGAATTTAATTAAAATGAACAAAGTCCAAACTCTTCAGGAATTTTTAGAATGTTATCACACAGGAAAACAGAACACTTGGAAGCCACTATTTACCTAGAAATTGAAATAATTGAGACAGATGAACCTGGGATTGATGTGAACATTTCATTCTCAGACATAAATGCAATTCTACCTTGCCAAGCCCAGGAACTTAGGTCTGAAGCATAGAAATGAATCATTGGGAATCATCTTGACACTCTTTTGCTTTCATTTTTATCATTTGATTTAGCAGTCTCTGTCCCTCAAGATCTCAACTTCACTATTTTCTCCTTCAAAGAAGGATTTTTTTTTTTATCATTTTACTATAACTTGGTGCTTTGAGAGGGACAAACAGCAGACATTCACAGTGGTTAGGGCCTTGATTTAAAAGAAAATTACTTGTTTTAATTATACAGAATGATTTGTAGCTCATGCAAATGTGCGATTTCTTGCCAGACCACCTCTTTTTTTTTTTTTGTGGCTCTAGTCCCTATAGTTTTTAGTTACGTGATTCTTAGTTTACTTAAATGATTCTTTAGTTAAATGATTCTATGCCCTGTACCATTCCTTATCTTCTATGAGCTTCACTGGAGCCTTATAAAGTAGGTCAAGGCAGCTATTATTTTGACAGTTTTACAAATAAGAAAACAGGCTCTGAGAGGGAAAGTGACCTGCCCAAGGTCACTTAGTATAAACATTATAGTATAAACTTAGTGTAAACAGAGAGAATGATTCATAATTTTTAGCACCTAAAATAAGCCTGCTTGTGTGCACGTGTGTGCGTAATGGTGGAATAAGAAATGTAATGAGGGCTGGAGATTATTGTTTCCCTATATGAAAGGGTGGAAAAGGGATTATATTTTATCAAATGGCTTTATAGTTTATTTACCTGACCCAGAGCCTGGCATTCCATTTTGTTAGTTTGGTTTAAGGCATTGAGGACTGGTATTAAAATGCCAGTGCTCTTTGTGAAAGAGGGTTATGTTGATCTGTTACTTTTTATTCATTCATTTATTCATTCATTCAACAAGCCTTATTCAAAATCATTCCAGCCACTGGTATTGAGCTAGGTACCAGGAGAGGAATAAATGGTGGTAGTTTTGTGGGGATGGAGAAATGTTATACAATCAGCAGTTAGTTATGGTCTCTTTCATCATGGAGCCCATTCCTGACATATTTAACCTTTTATGTTCAAGCTAAAACAAATTACCACATAAGCCAATGAAATTATTTTCATTACTGGATTGGATATCACCTACAAGCCTTCCTTCTTTTTCCCCTCTGCTGATGTGTGCCTATGTTATATTACTAGATGTTGAGTTATTTGAAATGAGAGAAATGTTGCATTCTATTTCTTGTCCTCAAACAAATAAAATCCAAAATCCAATGATAGTCACCTTTGTCATTTTCTCTTAAAGCATCCTCCATTCTGGCCCTGGTCTAAATCCCCTTTGTTTTCTAAAGTCAAAGAAGGTATAAGCAAACCTAGAATCTCTTCTTCAATCTAAAAGTATCACAAAGCCTTCCTCCTCTGTTTGTAGTCCTTGCAAAAGATTTCTATCTCTGTCCTGTAACTTCCTCATAGATAAAGAAGTAGATAGATTAATGTCGACATAGTATAATGTTAGGTGAATCATTCTGTAAAGATGTAATATCTCTACTTCTTTGGCTATAATTATAATCAAATGAGAGTATATATTACTAACCGTTATTTCAAAATTTACGTGGGGTCAGCTCCTCCAGGAAATTAATCTGACCCTTACCTTCTATGCTTAGTTGCCCTCTCTGTTTTTCAGAGTTCCATGGTTTCCCTCTGTTCTATATGTATAACATTATATTCTCTGATTTTTATCTTTCTCTTCTATTACATAATGAAATTTTGGATGATCTCTTAATAATCTTTTTATACATTAATATTTATCCAATATGTGTTTATTGCAACCCTTCTATGGGAAGACACTGCCAAATGCTAGAAGTAAGACCAACACAGTTTCTGCACTCAGGAACTAATAGTACTTAGCCTAGGTGTAGCACAAACTGAATGAATGAATGAATGAATGAAAAATGAATGTTAAAATAAATTAATCCATTTGGAAACTGTATGGCGTAGATACATTATTTTTACTTAGTGCACACAATTAAAATGAGGATGAGATGCAATGTCAGCTCTAATCTCAGAATCTTATCAGGTCTTTAAATTCATAATGTGACCTTCCCCTAGCTTGTTATTTGTTTATTGTCTGAGAGTCAGGTTAGACAGAATCCCATTCCTAATTATTCTCAATCTCCTTAATATCTTTATTTTCTGATAGACTTTGACCTGTGTGTGAGAGAAAGATTCAGAAAGTAGCAAATGAGAAGAATAAACATCCTTTTTTTTTTTTAATCTTAAAAGAGAACTAATTTTCTTTGAAGATCTGTGAGCAATAAAGGGAAACTTCTTGGACACTAAACTCTTGGGTTCCTAAATTTTGTGTGAAAGAAAATGAGCAGTGAGTTACATTTTTCCAATTCAAATTCAAAAGTAAGTTGGTTATATAATTTATTCTCCAAACCTAACGTTTTTGAATGAAGGGGTACTATTGATAATTTTGTCAGGATAATTTGCATGAAGTAAGACTGTCTCTACCAACCAGGATACATATGTTCTTCATAGCAAAAGGGAGGCAGCATGGTATCAATCATGGCTGGGGATCAGGCCAAGTTGGGGTGAAATCCTGACTCTGAAACTTTATGTAACCCTGGGCAAGTAAGTAAATACATCCATTTCTCTACTTATGCTACTGAACCTATCTGAAATTCTCCCAACCAGTGGAATATCATTGGTTGGGAGAATTACATTTGCCTTCTGTCATTAGTTGCTATAATCTTTCCTTGAAATTTTTGTCTTCTGAATTTTACATCTCCAGCAGCTTGAATAAAAATGCACTTTAGGAACTACTTGGGAGGGTGAGGCAAGAGGATCACTTGAGCCAAAAGTTGGAGGTTGCTGTGAGCTATGACACTACTGCATTCTACTGAGGGCAACAAAATGAGAAAAATAATTTATTTTTCTGTCTAGAAAAAATAAAAAAGTGCAGTTTAGGATTAGTTTATTGTCAAATGATTTTTTCATGCTGGCTTTTTGAATAGGGAAACTAGATTAAAATGCCCTAGATAATCTTTATGATTACTAATGAATTTTGGAACACCTGTGGACTGTTCATATTCTAATTTAAAAATCTGAAAGAACCAGTATGAAATACAGTGAACTTGAGTTCTATCTTACCTCTGATTTTCTTTTATTACATGATCTTAGGAAAAACTGCCTCCTTATAGGTCTCAATTGATACATGAGACTGAATTTAATAGATACTACTCCCTCCCTGATTCTATACACAAAGTTTGAAAAGCATTTTAAACCTTCCCCACCCAGCCCAATTAATAAAATGTTTTTTATTTGATTGGGCACATTTGAGGATACTGTAACCTTTTTCATTATTTCATTTATGGGCAAACTCTGACATAAAGAGAATAAGAAATTTTAGCGGGAAAATATCATAAACTTTATTGCCTTGAAATCATGTGAAAGATTCTATTTTATTTATTATATTGTTCTCCTTACTGTTACCTAAACATGATTGAAGGAGATGAAGTAGGGTAGAGTGGAGAGGGCTGAGGCTCTAAATAAGAAAAATTTCTTATCTTTTCAAAGAACCAACTTTTTGTTTCATTAATCTTATAAACATTTTTTTGTTGTTGTTCTTGATTTTATTTAGTTCTGATCTAATTTTGAATATTTTTTTCTTCTTGGTTTGGGATTGAATTGCTCATCATTTTTCATTTCTTTGAGATAATTCAGTAGATAGTTTGCACTCTTTTATCTTCTGGGTGTGGGTATTTAATGTATTAAATTTCCCTCTTAGGACTATTTTTGTAGTATCCCACAGATTTTGATTAGCTTGTATCTTCATGATCATTTTGTTCAAAAAAACCTAATGATTCTTTCTTCATCTCCTCCTTGACCCACCTATCATTTAGTAAAAATTTGTTTACTTTCCATGACTTTGTGTGGGAATGTGTGTTTTTGTTAGAATTGAGTTTTAATTTTATTCTGTTGTTGTCCTCGAAGATACAAGGTATAATTTCAATTCTTTTAAATTTGTTGAGCTTTGCTTTGTGTCCTAGGATATGATCATTCTTGGAGAATGTTCCATGAGCTGATGAGAGGGATGTATATTCAGTGGTAAGTGGCCAGATTAAACAGAAACAGAAAAGTAAGATCTCTGATAACCTCAATCAGAAATGAAAAAGGGGAAATAACAACAAGTAGATATGTGAACAATCATCACTGAATACTACCAAAAACCTCATTGCCAGGAAATTTGAAAATGTGGAGAAAATAGACCTTATTCCTGGAATTGTACAACCACCCTAGACTTAACCGGGAAAAAATAGAACTCTTGAGTCAACCAATATCAAGCACTAAAATTGCAACAACAATAAAGAAATGTGTAACAAAATATTATTGTACCAGAGAGTTTCACAGCAGAATTATACCAAACATTCAAAGAAGAGCTTTATTGTAGTATATATTCCAAAATATTGAGAAGGAAGGTACACTCTCCCACTCTTTTTATAAAGCTAATATCCCCCTGATGCCAAACCAGTAAAAGACGTAACAAAAGAGAGAGAGAGAGAGAGAGAGAGAGAGAACTACAGACCAATATTATTAATAAATATCAACATAGAAATACTCAATGAAATCCTAGCTATACATTGAAGAAAATTATACATCACAACCAGATCAGTTTTATTCCACAGATGTAATGCTGATTCAACATATGCAAATCCATAAATGTTATTCACCATATAAGCAGAAGCAAAAACAAAAAGCATGTGATTCTCTTAATAGACTTAGAAAGACCATTTGACAAAATACAGCATACTTTTTTGATAATAACACTTAAGAAAATAGGCATAGAAGGGACATATTTAAACTAATAGAAGCCAACTTTGAGAAGTCCACAGCCAGTACCATACCAAACGGAGAAAAACTAAAAACATTTCCACTTAGAACTCAGAAAGACAAGAATATCCACCATCACCACCACTATATAGCAATATAATACTACTTAACGCTGGATGTCCTAGCCAATCCTGTCAAGAGAATAATATCAAAGATATTCAAAAAGGGACAGAGGAGGTCAAACTATTGCTCTTTGATGATAATATGATTTTATGCTTAGAAACTCCCAAAGACTCAAACAGTCCTGGAAGTGATCAAGAAACATAGTAACATCATGGGATTTAAAATTAGTGATTACAAATCAGTAGCCTTCGTATACATTGACAATAGTCAAGCAGACAATAAATTTATTTATTTATTTAATTATTTTTTCCTCACAAAAAATAGTGATCACTAATATTCTTTCCCCACCCCAGAATATTTACATAGTTGAAAAAATTAATGAAAAAATTTGAAGTATACCAAAGGTTAAAAATATTAACTTTAAATATTTTATTTATCTCCACACAATAATAATTAAAATTTCATATTCTTGGTTTTCATGGATGCAGATTCATTCCTTCACAACAGCTTCAGAGAAAATGAAATGCCCTAGAATATATTTAAGAAAGGATGTGAAGGACCTATACAGGGAGAATCATGAAACACTGAGAAAAGAAGTAGCAGAAGACATTAACAAATGGAAAAACATACCATGTTCATGGCTGGGAAGAATCAATATTGTTAAAATGTCAATATTGCCTGAAGCAACCTATAGATTCAATGGAATTCTAATTAAAATATCAATTTCACACTTTGAAAAACTTGAAAATAGGGGTAGGAACCAAGATGGCGGTCTGTAGCCAACTTTCCGCAGAAGCTCCTGTCTGGAAGGAAGTTAAAGGGCAGAAATTTAGCAAGAAAGCCAATGGAACCTGAGCCAAAAGAGAAGGTCAAAGAACACACATCAACCGTGCTGGGGTGAACTGCAATCCCAAGGACACAAACAAAAAGGTACAGAGCACATCACCAAGTGGACAGGAGTACCCTCCCCCATGAGAGCATCTGGCAGTATACTCCATACTTCCATACAAACAAGCGAGCAGAGTTCAGATGTCCTCCCACTTTACCCCATGGGAGAGACCCTCTAAAAACCAGACCTCCTTCCCCTACTAGGGTGCCACGGCACTCTCCCGTCAGGCATAAAACTGTATAAAACTGTATATATTCTCTACCTGCAAGTTTGAACTCCTAGTACTCCCCTCCACTCTCACTCCAAGGTCTGGAGGCATGTCCCCCACAGAGTCCAGATTCTTGGACATTTTCTTAAGGGTTGTGGACAGGGCATGAACTGTTGCTGATCTGTGCTGATTTTCTGGCTCAGGAGTGGTGAGAGGAAAGTGAACCAAGAGGAGGCTGAGCTGGAGAGGTGGTCCCCTGAGGCATGGTGCGGAGGCACTCCCAGTCTCTCTGGGTGGCCAGGGGAAGCTGGGCGGCTTCTCCAGTGGCAACCACCAGCAGAGCGGACAGGCAACCAAGGCGTGTGAAGGATATGCCTGAGGCGGTACTGGCCTGGAAGAGCGCAGGGATTAGAATATGCGTAGAGTCAGCTGACTCCCAGGATGGAGGCTGCTTTACTTAGCCTCAGATGCACCTGGCCCTCAGGGGAAGAAAGCTGAGACAAAGGGGTGGAACTCACAGACTGAGTCAGATGTATTTGCAACCCAATGTCTGATCAGGGGAAAATAGCTGTGACAGAAACAAATTCTGCAAACTTGTTCTGTTCTATCAGCAACATCAATCAGGGACAGGATTCAACTGAGTGAATAGCCCCAGCCCCTATTAAGTACCCAGGTTGTCAAGCCTCACCTCCCCCTGCCAGATAGTGACAGGGAGTGGCAGACTGGCTGAGGAGCCATAGACCTCCCTGTGACCCAGGCAGGTGCAAACCTTTCAAGCATCTGCTCATTGGAGGTAACGGGATCACAGCCATGCAGGGTTACCACTAGCTGGGTGTGACAGAGGGGCAATGTGGGGAAGAAGGCATCAATGTTCCCAGACGAAGCTACTCTTCGGGGGGGGGGGGCCCTCCTGAGCTCACAGAGCACCAGAGCGAGTTATACTAGACCTTCAGCAGATCCCTGCTGCCTAGTTGCCAGAGACTTTTTAATGCTTCCATTTGAGGCTGATGCTGGCTGTGACAATTGATTGGGACCTCTTCAACTGGGCCAATTACCCAAGGACTTTCCAAAGTGGTACCCTGGGTGTGTGGTAGTGGGAAGGTTTGATTTTGCTTTTTCAATTGTTGCCTATGGGGGGGCGCAGTGATTACCACTAGCTGGGTGTGACAGAGGGGCAATGTGGGGAAGAAGGCATCAATGTTCCCAGACTAAGCTACTTGCTGGGGGGGCCCTCCTGAGCTCACAGAGCACCAGAGTGAGTTATACTAGAGCTTCCAGCAGATCCCTGCTGCCTAGTTGCCAGAGACTATTTAACACCTCCATTTGAGGCTGATGCTGGCTGGGACAATTGATTAGGACCTCTTCAACTGGGACAATCACCCGAGGACTTTCTAAGTGGTACCCTGGGTGTGTGGTAGTGGGAAGGTTTGATTTTGCTTTTTCAATTGTTGCCTGTGGGGGAACTTAATTGCTGGTATTTCTCCACAGCTCAGAATTCAATCCAGAGTAATTGATTCTCTAGGGTAAGACAAAGACCAGCTGAAAATAAGACAGAGCCATTTAACCCCACCACTCCAAGAAGGTCCCCAGTTTCACAAACAGTAGCACTGTACGGGTCCTTGGCAAAACTCTAGGGGAAAAGGTACAGAAACCAGTCCCAGCTTTTAAGCAAAGGACTGGTCAATCAGTACTCCTAAAACCTCCAGCCCAACTTGTCCTTATCTACTCATCCAGCCAAACGGTGTAAAATTAATCATGGGGCAGAATCAAAAGAAAAGCTCTGGAAATATGAACAACCAGACTAGGTCAACCACCCCAAGGAACAATTTGGCGGACACAAATGATGATCCTATGCATAAAAAGATGGCTGAAATGTCAGAAATTGAATTCAGAATTTGGATTGCAAACAAGATTAATAAAATAGATGAAAAGTTGGATTTAGAAATTCAAGGTACATTTTAAAAATTGTCTCAAGAAGTCAAGGAATTCAAAGACCAAATGACCAAAGATTTTGACACAGAGAGATAAGAAGTTGCAGCCCTCAGAGATCTGAGAAACACAGTAGAATCCCTCAGCAACAGAATGGAGCAAGCAGAAGGAAGTATCTCTGACATGGAAGACAAAGCTTTTGAACGCTCCCAAACCTACAAAGAGGAAGAGAAGTGGAAGGCAAAAACGAATCATTCTCTCAGACAGCTCTGGGATAACTCAAAGAAAACAAATATTTGCCTTATAGGGATACCTGAAAATGACAAAGTGGCATCACAAGGCACAGAGTCTCTTCTTTATGAGATTATGAAAGAGAATTTTCCAGACATGCCAAGAGATTCTGAAATTCAGATAGCAGACAGTTTCAGAACCCCAGCATGACTCAACCTGAATAAAACATCCCCCAGGC
>CAUYON010094393.1:0-40553 GCA_963573935.1 Arctocebus calabarensis | reverse complement strand
TTTCCATAGAAAACAAAGTACTAATTTTTCCAAATCTTTAAAGTATGACAGAGGTGTTTTAATAGGGATTGCATTAAATCTCTAGTATAGACATTTTAACAATGTTGGTTCTTCCCAGCCATGAGCATGGTATATTTTTCCGTTTGTTAACATCTTCAGCTATTTCTTTTTTCAGTGTTTCATAGTTCTCTTATCCTATGATATTTTGTATTCCCAAATTATAAACAGGCTTTTGCTGGGGCTCTGCTCCAGGGGGCTCTGCTACCATTTCCACAGGTCCTTGAAGACCTGTGGAAATGGTAGCAATCAACTAAGGGAATAATAAAGTTAAAAGCAGCGAGACATAGAGAGACAGGATACACAGACTAGAGTTTCCAAAGGTGGGACCCAGGGTACCACTGGTAGCCTGTGGGGTTCCGGTGAATGGCCCTGAGTGTTTGTTCCACTCAGCTTTTATTGAAGGCAGTTTTCTCATTTAGCCCAGAGGGTAGGCCAAGGATGGGAACAAAAAATATCAGCCATTTCTCTGATAGTTCTTACTCTACCTATAATCTATCTATAATAATAACTTTAAGGTTCTGGGCAGCGTTCAGGAATCTGAAACCTGACATTTGTGTGGGGGCAGCCTCCTGTCTGTGGTCACACACAGATTGATCAGTGGGGGGGGTGTTAGGTGTGGTCACACACAGATTGGTCAGTGGGAGGTGTTAGGTCCTTCTGGTTTCTCTGTGAAGCAGGTGCAGTGGTGTCAATTCTTCACTGAACAATCAGTGGAAAAGAGGAATTTTCCCCTTATCTCCACCTGAAGGCGTTTCCCTCTGTGATAAGGATACAACCTCTCCTGCCCATATCTCGGGAGATATTTCCTTGATCTTTGCCCTGGCCATAATAAAAATCCCCACAATGGTATTTGCTTTGACTGTTGCCTGGGCAGGGGTCGGCCTGGTTAATTTTCCTTCCCAGGCCTTGCACGGAGCTTCTGCTGTGGCCATTGTTTCTCAGGCGCTTACAGACTCAGCAGTGGTGTTTGTAAGCTGTATCCCTTACAGGCCCGGTTTCCAGTAAAAACAGAAACTGCTCACACAGTAATTTTAACTGTTATTTTAAAAGTTAACTAGCTAACCTATTTTTATTCTGCCTTGCTGAGAATATCTGTTTTTCCCTTTTTGGGGTAGTGTTTTCCCTTGCCAAGATTGGGGGCCAAAGACCCCATTCTCACTGCATGGTTTAAGTTAGATAAAAGGTTAAAGAAAAAAATATTTAAAGGGAAACAGTTATTTGCAGGGACTTGATTGATTTTGAAATATGATTTCCTTTTCTTCAGTTATTTTTGTTTCTATTCTCCCCTACCAAAATGTGTCAATGTCATTTCAAATTACAATGAGATGTGACCTCTTTTTCCTGTCTCCTGTATTTATTTTCTTTTATCTCCACTCCTATTTCCCCTGTTCCATTATATCAGGATGTGTTGGCCTTTTCTGTGTATGTTTATAAATGTGGTTTATTTATAAACTTTATTTTTTATATTTTTTCTTAAATCATAGCTGTGTACATTAATTCAATCATGGGGTACAATGTGCCGGTTTCATATACAATCTGAAATATTTTCTTTTTTTTTTTTTTTGTTTTTTTGAGACAGAGCCTCAAGCTGTCACCCTAGATAGAGTGCTGTGGCATCACAGCTCACAGCAACCTCCAATTCCTGGGCTCAAGCGAGTCTCCTGCCTCCGTCTCCCAAGAAGCTGGGACTACAGGCGCCCGCCACAATGCCCGGCCATTTTTTTTTTTTTTTTTTGGTTGCAGCCATCATTGTTGTTTGGTGGACCGGGCTGGATTCGAACCCACCAGCTCAGGTGCACATGGCTGGCGCCTTAGCCTGTTGAGCCACCGGTGCCGAACCAATGTGATATATTTTCATCAAACTGGTTAACATAGCTTTCATAGCATTTTCTTAGTTATTGTGTTAAGACATTTATATTCTGTATTTAGTAAGTTTCACCTGTACCCTCCTAAGATGCACCATAGTTGTGGTCCCACGATTACCCTCCCTCCACCCATCCTCTCACCCCTCCCTTGCCCCTTTCCCCATATTCTTGTACTATACTTGGATTACAGCCTTCATATGAAACCTATTAAACTACAGAAATGTTGGAAGATGGATAAAGTGAAGAACTTAGGTTTAAACTTGCTACTGTGTTCCTTCCTCTCTCTGACATCCTTTCAATCTCTCTACCCCCCCTTTTTCTCTATTTATACTTTATTAACAATCTTTTGGACAGAAATAAACTGAAGAAATCTTAACTCTTCACCATAAATATTTTAGCATGAACTTCTAATAATACTCACCTATATGAACACAATAGCATTTTCTCACTTAAGATAATTCCTATACAATCAATGAATATACAATCTATATTCAAATATCTCCAACCCCCTTAAAAAGTCTCTTATTGCATATCTTTAAATCAAGGATCCAAACTGTGTTCATTATCTGCATTTGATGTTTTCTTAAAGCAGGAAGATTTTTCTCACCTCTGGGTATTATTTATTTTTAGGATGTTTGATTTTTTTTTTGGAAGGTCACATGGTTGTGCAGTAGAATGTCTAATATTTAGAATTTGTGATTATTTCCTGATCTTTGAATGATTTTGATAATAACACCACATAGATGATATATATATATTTTACATATAAATGTGTTTATTAGGTTTCTACTTTTTGCCTTCACAGAATTAAAAAGGCTTAAAATTGAATAACAATAACAGTGTTTAAGATAAGGACTAGAAACAAAAACCTCAAAAAGAATGAAAGATAACTACATGCCGAAAAGACATCAGATGATTACTGATTACATAGATGATATTTTTTACTGTTATAGCATCACACCAGCTGGTATAAAATGACAGATTTCTCTGTACTGGTGATGCTAAGTTGATTGTTGATATGACACAGAGCCTGTTAGCCTACTCCAGTACAAAGTACATATCCTGTTATAACTCATAGGTTATCTGGGGCTGTTATTTTGAGATTTTCTGAATCTCTTTACCCTCAAAACTTTTCACCTATTGTTTAAAGTTTTTAGTATCCATTGATGATCTTTGCCTGAACCAGTTATTACCTTGGGAATTGTGAAACAAGTTTTATAATAAATACTGTTACTACTTGCCTTCATCTGTAAAAAAGATCTTACCCTTTCTTGCCCTCTCTGCATTTGATCTATTGATTATTTAAAATCCAGTGTATCACAATCTCTTGCTATCTTTTGTGTGTGTGTATGTTTAAATTTATCTAAATTTGGCATGTGAAATCACCTTAGGCTGGCTCCTATGTATTTTTGACTTGACCTTATGATATCCATAAGCACTTTTTAGTCTTTTGGATTAAGAAATTGTTGTCCCAAAAGTCACAGGTAAAGTCACCCTAGAAGGGAAAATGCAAAATTGCAAAAATATTCATTGCAACATATTCATTACAAAATATTTGTTACAAAATTTTACAAAGAGGTGGCTAACACATACAGAATATTTTATAATTACTTTCTAAATATTTTAAAATAAGTTTGAAGAACTTTGCTTAAAGTCAAAAGGTATGTGTGTTAGAGAGAGAGAGAAACAAGGGAAATAGGAAGACCCAGACACAGAGGGGGAATGAGAGGAGAAGAGAGAGTTTGTTTTTGAAGGTGAGAGAAGTTTAAATGTTTTTCTTTTTTTTTTCATTATCATATCCCATATGGAATGTTGTTTGTGGCAGAGAGAATGAAAAATGGAAAATTCAAATTCAAGGACACTACAGGGTCAAGTAAAGGGAAAAATACCTGATCAGGGTGAATAATGAAAACAATAGTCAACATTTTTCACTCATACACGTACTAAGGAAGAGGAAACACATCTATAAAGATTGTGCTTGGGGTAAATTCCAAAGGCCAAAAGAGGCAAAAATTAAACACTTAAATTGATTACAGACATATATAGCTAACTATGCAATTTTACTTATTTAATCGTCAAGAAAAGGCTTTAGGGTATAAACTCTTATTATTTCTTTCTTATTTGAAATTAGAAAACTGAGGGACAGTGCTATTACTGATCAATAACCTGCTAAAAAGTGGAGGACCTGGCTCTCTTAACTCCCACGCATGTGCTCTTAACCAATGTAATAGTGTTAATTAATACTTACCACGTTATTTTGGTTTAAAAAACCATGAGTATTTTTATTGGAGATAATGCTAAAGCATAATTACTGGGAAATAATGACTCATTATTATTATTATTATTATTATATAGATTATTATTATTATTATTATATAGATTATTATTCATCTATTATTTACAGCATAATAGATGAAGGTTGCATAGAAAAATTGTGTCTTTTTATCTTTTAGTTAAAATGAAATATAATAGGTTCAAATGTATGATTACAAAATGTTGAGAAACAGAGATTGGTCAGATAATCTTGTGAGAAGAAGTAAGTGTAACTAAGACAGGCTAGAGGGAGGAAGATTTTCTTGAAAAATGAACACAATATAAGAAGACAAACCAAAAGCTTTGCAAATAAGCCAGGGGTCTCACTGCGTGTGGGTGTCTCAGCCATTCCAAGGTTAGTTGTAGAATCCTATGGGATGCAGGGCTCTCAAGTGGAAATAAATCGAAAGCAGTTTTAATTACAATGTTCTTTACTTGTTACTGAGGAAGGCAGCCAGTTGTACGTGAAGAGACTGGTAAATTGTGTTCTAGTTTTATTCAAAAATTTCATGTTTTAAGTTTGATACATCTTAGCTACAGGCTGCTTGGCTGGAAAAGAACTAGCCATGTACCAAATGGCCAAGAGGAAATGTTGACCTCCCAAGACACTTGACCATCCATTGAGAAACCCAAGAGGCTCAGGCCATTGAGGTTCAATAAATGTTTTTTGTTATTTTCCTTGGATTAGATATCCTTTCATATGTAATAGAAATAAATTATCATTTTCTAATCTAGCACCTAAATTCAACTCTCTTTACATACATACATAAACACACACACACACACATATATATGTATTTTTTTTACTTGCCTCTTTTCATGGCTTTCTTTGTTTACCCCACCATTCCTTATTGGTTTTAGTTATTATATTTACTAGTCATGATAGTAATCAACCTGACTCAGATGATACACAAAGTTAGAGCTCTCAGATACTTAACATTTGCCAAAGCATGATTCTGAGCATGTCTGTGAAGGTCTTTCTGAATGAGATTCCTGTTTGAATGAGTAGAATGGGTAAAACACATTGCTCTTTCCAAAGTGAGTGGGCCTCCGCCCATCAGCTGAAGGCTGGAATAAAAAGAAAGGCTGACTTTCCCAAGACTGAGAGGAAATTTCTCACTACCTTGAGCTTTGGGATCACTTGTTACCCACCTGTGTTTGGACCTGGACTGAAACATCTGTTCTTGGGTTTTCAGCTTGCTTGCTTTTTGGACTAGAACTACACTAGGAACTCCACAGTTAACCATCTCTCTACCCTGACTACTTCCTTAAGTTGGCCTAATTTTCACAGACCACCTGACATGCACCACATGTGCGTGTCAGTACAGTGGGTCTCGCTCCTTATGTTGCCCAACTCCGTATGTTGACTGGTCCAGTCCAGTCCCTCGGGTGGTCAGTCCCCAGAGGTTTCATCAGCTTCCAGACTCAGACTGAAACTCACTCAGATCATCTCAACCTTTGATTGACTGAAGACGTGACAACTTAGCCCACCTAATCATCTAAGCAAATTCCTTACAGTCAATCTCATTCTACATAATATATACATCCTACTGCTTCTGTATGTCTAGAGAACCCTAATACAACGGGTTTTTCTTTCTTTCCTTTTTTCTTTTGATATTAGTAATAGAGCAATCAACAAGTTGGGTGAGTCCCAAGGTCCCAAGAGCTTCCAGAGTAGGGAGCAGTATTAAATAATCACACAGATTTAAAATAATTTACATTTGCAGCATGTACCTAAAGGAAATATTAATTTTTTCTTTTCTTGTGTGTTCTTAGAGAAAATTTTTTTTAGAGTAATGGCATTTTTCTGAGTGAAGGGGATATTTCAATATGACTGACACACTAAATACTCTTTATTATACATTTTCTATGGTGGATATTTAATCCTGCTAATATAGATTGAATTTCCCCAGGTTTGAATGTGAAAGCAACATTATAATCCTCATATTATTGATAGTAGTTCTCTATCCTAATATAAATTCAGATTTAATTTTTTTTTTTTTAAACAATCCTAAGCTGTCACCCTGGTTAGAGTATGGTGGCATCATAGCTCACAGCAACCTAATGGGCTCAAGTGATCCTCTTCCTCAGTTTTTCTATTTTTAATAGAGACAGGGTCTTGCTTTTTGCTCAGTCTGGTCTTGCACCCATGAACTCAAGCTATCCACCCACCTCGGCCTCCCAGAGTATTTGAATGACAGGTATGAGCCACTGGGCGTAGCCTTTAATACTATCTTTTAATAGGAATATTTTAAATTTACATTTGGGAAGATACAGCACTAGAATTAACAAAACCACACAGCAAAGATGGGAAATATCTTCAGACTTGTATAAAACAAAAGTGTCTGTAATTCAAATTCCACTTCTGCCATCAGCTGGCTGGCAAACCTTAGACGATTCACTTCTCTTTTCTGAACTTACAGTAAAGGGGTTTTACTCTTCTCTGAAGTTTCCATTCCGACTTTAAAGTGCAGATCGAATGACAGCTTCTTTTGTGTACTTTGCTTTGTTTTGTTTATTTGCTTTCAGAAGTAGGCACACCTCTTTCCCACGGGACTATTTCTGTTTTCTGCAGGGGGGATGAGTTTCTGTAAGGCAGCCACCCTCATGCTCATTCTCCTTCTGTCTCCAGCAACCAGCACAGCCTGGTGCACAGTAGAAGTGCCAGAAATCCTGGTTGCACTAAACTGAATGAATGTTAAGGTCACCGTAAGTGCTAATGTTCTGTGTTATTTTGACACTTTAATTTTATCATTTCCACTTCCTCTGTAGACGTTGAGCTTCTTCAGAGTGTTGTGAAGGTTGTATGTTCTTCCTGACCCTTCTTTGTTTTATCTTTCTCACACAGTTGCAACAGTCAGAGTATCATTAACCACCTGCTTTTCATATGTTAATACCACAGTTGTGCCAACACCAAATTTCCCTGCGTGTCACACATAATGAATATTTTCTACATGAAGATTCAAGATTAGAAAGAATTACTATGACCTTCAGATTTCTTTTATCTTTTCCTGCAGACAACCACATCTCTTCTTTTCCTTTTTCCTTTTGAATAGACATTCTATTCAGTAAGAAAACTCTTTGTGGCCTTGAGCATCTTCCCTTCCGCACTATCTATCTCAAGTGCCATCTGTGAAGGATGCAAATGTTAATAGAACTTCCTCTGGGCTTACCCAGGGAATCTTTGCTCCTCTGGGAGCTCGTTTGCAAAACAAATATCCTGATACAAAATAACAGCAGAGAAAGCTTCAAGAATAAAGAAAGGCAATAAGGTTTTATCAGTGACACGACTCTAAATCAGCCCTCCAGCATCACTAGTCCTGATTTCCCAGTGTAAAATGAATCATGGAGATAGTGTTGACTTGCTGAAAAGCACTATTCTGTGCATCCTACAGTATTAATTTATTTTAAACCCACTTGTTTCTAAAAGTACTATTATCAATATTATGTAGAGTAGGAAATAAAAGTGAGGAGAGGTTTAGCAACCTGGCCAAGGTGACGTCCTTGGTAAGGAGGCTGACAAAATTTTAAATCCTATCCAAGGAGTGATAACCAATGTGTACAGTTTCTACAAATATTTATAAACCCTATTTCCTACATGCCTCATGTTGCAAGCCCATTGTCTACCAGCTGCTCCTTCTTCTTTTTTTTAACTTTCAGTGCTTTTTATTAATATCTCCCAATATGTCTAAATCCCTACCTGATTAGGAATCAGCTCTACCTGATTGCAACATTCTCACATACACATACAAGAATTTATTTTTTAAAACATCCCCAACTCATCAGACGTGGTAGCTCACGCATGGAATCCTAGCACTTGGCAGGTTGCAAAGGGTGCTTTGCCCCAGCTCACAAGTCCGAAACCAGCCTCAGCCAGAGCAAGACCCCGTCTATAAAAATAGCCAGGCGTTGTGGCTGGAGCCCGCAGTCCCAGCCACTTTGGAGACTGAGGCAGGAAAATCACTTGAGCCCAAGAGTTTCAGGTCGCTGTAAGCTGCGACTCCACAGTACTCCACAGAAAGCAACAAAGTGAGATGCTGCATCAAAAAAAAAAAAAAAAAGAAAAAATCCCCACACTACACTACCTCTAAAATAAAAAATTGATGAGTTTTCACTATTAATACCATTCTTAGTCACAAACAAAGACACTTTAACAAAATATAATGGTATCATCAAAATAAGACAGGAATATAAGTATCTACATATATAATAATTATATTTATTTGTATCCAACTCATTTAGAATCTAGTATCTGTTTCAGAATTCTTATCAAGTTAAAATACTCAAAATAAGAATTCTCTCTCTACTTCAAGACATTACTTATTGCATTTCAGCATAGCATCTATTGCACTTTAAAAATATGGATTCACAAATATAAAATTTAATGGCCAAAAAAATCAGGCTCAGTCCTACATTTCTCATGGTCGTTAAGGTTTTTTAGTGTAAAATTAAGTGACATAAATCCATGCCAAATAAGGAATAACTGCAGTTAACTCAGTTTAATTAATGTATTTAATACTTTTTAAAAGTGCTTTTAAAATTATACTATTGAATATCTTCATGCCACATTTTCAATTTTAATTTTCTATTATACTTATGTTATAGTTTTTAGAGCTCTAAAACTATTTGCTTCTAAATATTTTTTTTTTGAGACAGAGTCTCACCTTGTCACCCTCTGCACAGTGCCATGGTGTCACAGCTCACAGCAACCTCAAAATCCCAGGCTTATGCAATTCTCTTGCCTCAGTCCCCCGAGTAGCCAGGACCACAGGTGCCCGCCACAATGTCCAGCTCTTCTTTAGAGACGGGGTCTTGCTCTTGGCTCAGGCTGGTCCTGAACCCGTGAGCTCAGGCAATCCACCCACCTCGGCCTCCCAAAGTGCCTGCTCCTTCTTCTTTTTCTATTTTTAGATAGAGTCTCACTCTGTTGCCTTGGGTAGGGTGCCATGTCATCATTGTACTTCACGGCAACCTCCAATTCTTGGGCTGAAATGATCTTCTTGCCTCAACCTTCTGGGACTACAGGTACCCACCACAATGCCTGGCTCATTTTTCGATTTTATAGTAGAGATGGGGGTCTCACTCTGGCTCAGGCTGGCCTTGAATTACTGAGCTCAAGCATTCGACCTGCCTCAGCCTCCCAGATTGCTGGGATTATAGGTGTGAGCCACCACGCCTGGCACTAGCTGTTCCTTTACTCATTCACATCAACCTAGGGTTCAGGAGGGTTCCCTGTGTAGGACAGCAACAGTCATGGTGCATATGGAAAAGACTTCAAAATGAGCTGGCTTCTAAAGTGTGCAGAAGTGATGAACTTCACTTCTATCTTTTATTGTCCAGGGAAAGTCATATAAATTCAACAGTTTGACCATATGTAATTCACTCTCAGGGTCTATCTGTCCTATGGCCAACCCCGATGCAAAGGAGAGACACTGTAAATTTAAACCACACAGCAAGCCCAGCGTCAGTGTGGCAGAGAAGCACGATCTTCTTCCAGGGAGTGTTACTTCCCACACGGAGGGGTTTGTTCATTTTAGGGGGGTAACAAGTGGATAGACATAGCCAAGTTGATTATAGGAAGTGTTTTTGTTGTTGTTATTTGTTTTTTTAAACCTGAAACAAGTAAGGAGCATACAGGATACTTCTCAAAGCAATGTATCCCTGAACAAGGGGTTGGGCTGAGGGATGATCCCGTAAGATCTTGCCATGGAGGCAAGATCACTCCAGGCTCGATCTGACTGGCCCCTGCATCCTGCCTGCCGCATCTGCTACGTACCTCAGTCCCCATTCCTCCATCCCAGCACTTAGGGCCCCTCATGGATGCAGCCGGCTTATCTGGCATGTTCAGGTTACACCGCCTGGACCTGGGAGTCTTTGACTGCTGAAAAACAACTCGTAATGTTGTACCTAAAAACTGAGCCACGTGGTCTGATGTGGTAACAGGAAAAGCTGTGTATATTTTGAACAGGAATAAAGTGTACAGTCCTTAGGACACTTGTGCCTCTAAAATCTCACTGGGTGTCATGTTATATGTTAGTGATTATTGCAATTTGGTTAATCACCTGAAAATATAATGTGCTTATTTTTCTATTGGTTTGCTTTCTTTTCTTATAGAAAATCTACACATATTTTACTATTCTGTGCATAACAAAAACTGTATATTTAAAATGGGGACAGAAATAAACTAGAGGGCTATAGTAAAGCACACATAACTTAATAAAGACAAGAATTTGACTATGCCTAGAATATTGTATATTCACAATAAATGGAGTTATTGTTTTTTAATATTGTCTCTATCACAGGTCAGCAAACTATAGTCTGTGTGACAAATCCGGCCCTCTGCCTATTTCCGTAAATAAAGTTTTCTTGGGGGATAGCCACACTTATTTGTTTAGGTATTATTCAGGGCACAGGGGAGTGTTGTGACAAAGACTGTATGTCCCACAAAACCTGAAGGGTTTATTATCTGTCCATTTTGTTGGGGCTCAACTACCAGCATCCAAACAAGACACTTGGGTGCCGTAAACTGAAGGAGACTCAAGTCTCTCTGACCTTCACCCCCTTCCTTCTACCATCTTACCCAAAGCACAGGTCTTTATCATCCTAAGATCCACATCCCCTCCCTGTCATCTCTTTTTTCATTGCAGAAAGGAAGACGAAGAACCCAACTGGGTCTGAACAGACTCTTTTATAAGATATTGCTTGTCTCTCAGACTCACTAAAATTCCACAGGCCACAAGTTCATCTTGTTCCAGACCCACACATTCTTCCCAGTAATCACTTACCGTTCCTCAATAGAATTCCTCTCTTGTAACCTGTTTTGCCAGGATTCAAGTCTCTGTTATTTCTGTGTCCATAAGATGGTACATAAGGGGTTTGCATCTTCCTTCTGAAGGTTCCTGGGCACATGTTTAATAAATGTGTATGCCTTTTCTCCCATTTGTCTGCCTTTTGTGAGTTGATTTTCAGGGAACTTTTAGACAGTGAAGGAGGACTTTACCCTTGCTTGCAAAACTTTATAGAAAAAGTCTGACAACCTCTGATCTAGACCAATGAATTCAATGGCGATAAACTGGGGCTACCACGCCAGTAACCTTTAGGTCCTAAAACCTGGCTTTAATTTCTATTCAAGATCTCAGGATGCAATACGTCTAATGTTTGATTTACTGTCTAACTGAAGGAAGAGGTGATTTCAGAGACTTCTTCCTGGTCTTTCCCACCATGAGAAGTCTTACCCGGCAAAATAGGACCCATGTAAGTGTTCTGCCAAATAGTAAATATGTTCAATATACCAGTAGAGCCTGTGGTCCCAGTGGACCCAATGTGAGTTGGACTTGGCTAGAAGTCCACCTATTACCAGGCCTCCCACATAACCTGTACTTTCTCACAGATGTTTTGATGATGTTTTGTGTTCCCAGGGAATGATGATTATTCAGACCCTGTGCCAAATAGGCTAAGAATGTGTGAATATTTCCATTCTTGGAATAAATTATTACCTAAGTACATAGGCATGGATCCTTTGTGGGTGAACTGAGAGAACGGTTACCTTACTCACTTACCATGATGTCTCTGTATCTATTCTGCTTAAGATACAGCCTCTTCTTCAGAAAAATGGGTTCAAGAAAAACTGTCTCATGTTCTGAAACTGGGCAAGAGATGTGACTTTTAAGGCAGATGACTACTCTTGCCTTAAAGAGGCATTCTTGAATTATTTTGACAGTGTGGATTGAATAACATTCCCATCTGATACACATACACCCTGCCCTGGGAAAATGACTTCTTCTGTGACTATTTCCATAACTCTTGGGGCTCACCCCATTGTCGCTGTTCATTACTATACCCCTGGAGGTTAAACACCTCCACCTGTGCACTATTAATGTGGGGTCCTATCGTCCTCATTGCTGTCAGGGAGCCCATTTCTGCAGAAGCCTTGCCTACCACCATGCCTGGTCTACTGAAGATAGCTGCCCCTTGCTAATGGTGCTGGTCAGACACGTATTCCTTATTGCTCTGATAAACTAAGATAGGCCTTCCTTACATCTTTGATCATGAGCGTTTGGGGCAGGCCCTTCTGAGAAGCAGAATCACGTAGTAGTATTTGTGTCTCAGATGGCAGAACCAATTTTGTAAAGGCTGTTCTATAGATCTTTTGATGTCATCCTGTAGAGTAAGCCACTGTGCAGTTCACCTATTTCAACTACACTTAATATGGGCTGCCCGCTTTTCTAAGCTTTGGAGTTATTTAGCAGTAAAATTAGAATGGTCTCCTGGAACCCCTACTAGGGGATTAAATTCTGTCATCTGGGAGTGTTCTCAAATTGAAAAATTCTCTCATCCATCTTTATATTCTTTCCCCATCAATCCTCCACCTTCGGATCTTTCCAGCCACACGCAGTTCCTGGGGTTCTGAACTGGGGTTCCTGTTAGCCGTGTCCTGCCCCTCCTCTGGCGGATGCCTCTGTCTCCTGCTCAGCAGTTGTCTTGGCAGTTATTGATCTGGTGTCCAGAAGAGAGTAGGCGCTGACCCGAAGATGGAGTCACTGAGGAAGCATAGCTAAAAAAAAATGTTTTTCTTCTCACCTAGAAAACTGCTCGACAAAGGTGGAAGAGAAAGAAAACAGTTTTATTATTGAATAAGCTTTAAGCCAGAATGTGATGCACATCACAGGAAAGTCACTAAGAGGATGCAAATCCAGAAAGAAATCTCGCCCTTTCCTATAGCCAGGCAGACACAGCTTTTTACACACATGAGTCCAAGATTAAAGCATAACTAGTCCTCAAGTAAGAGGGCTTGACAATGCCATTTGCCTCATATGGTTTATCCTAAATTTACCTGGTAATTGGGGTGGCCATCTGTCTTTGCTAAGTGACTTTATGCAAAGTAAAAAATAAAAATAATCTTTATCACTAGGGCTGGTTTTGCAACTTGGAAACAGATGCCACTGAACTTAGGTCCTGGATTCCCCTGGCAGGGGAGATGGGCCCTGCTATTTCGCTTAGTGCCTACATTTCAAAGAGGTGATTTCCAGGTACTTAAGAAAGACATTACCAGGCTGTAAAATGGGCTAGCGGCTAATTTAGCTTTTAAAAGGTTTACTTATGGCTCAAAGAGAGAAATAAGTTAATATCTTTTCTGAAGCCAAAGTCTTAAGAAAAGGGGGTGAGGGAATCTCTCCCCCCTCATTTTAACTGGGGGAATAAGCCTCTTATTTTCAATTTGTACTTGCCCTTAAAGTTTGTGTATTTACCCAGGAAGCAGAGTTCTTATTGTATTCAAGAAATGGGGAGGGTAGCTATTTTCAATTTGAAGCACTCTGCAATTTGTCAGGCCCCAGGCCCAGGGTTAAGATATAAATCTGATAATTCTCACTTTCAAGGGGCGATTCCTGCTGTGGCTCCTATGACCAATCAGTGTGCTGAGCCCGCTGTAGGCAACCCTCCCAGCTGAGAATCCTGGACTTGCCCCAAATCTGCTACTCTTGTGGTTAAGTCCTGGCCCTGGGCCTTTTCTGTTTTCAATTGTTACTGCAAAGCCGTAGGGGTTTCCCCTTGAACCTTGACTGCTACTCTCATGCTTCCCTTGTGTTTTCTCTTTGACAGCGTCCAGCGACAGCCATCCAATTTCATTGCCCTCTTAATTAGTATTCCTCACCCCTCAAACTTCTCAGATGCCTTATACTTTTCTCAATTTTACGCATACTTTTCCACAGGTGCAACATCCTTGTTTACTGCAGGTGACAGTGCTGTCAATTTTAACTACTCTGTTCAGAAATCTGACCTACCACCGGAGTCATGGGTGGGCTCTGTTTCTCAATCCACCAACTGCGATGCTCTGAGTTCTTTAGATGCAGACCTGAGATGGTGGTGGAGGTTCCCTTTCAGCAGTTTTATGGGAGACGAAGGTTTCATGGATAACACCAGTGGAGAATCTAAGAATTGGTATTGGCTAGAGGGAGGAATAAGACTCCTAAGAAGTCACCATAGGAGTTTCACAAGGAGCTTTGGACTAAGTTACTTCCATGTAATGATGTCTAATTAGGGACAGGGTGCTTGTTTTTGTGTCTCTGCTTGACTGTTTGTTGGGTACAGACTTCCTTCAGAAATAGGATGTGACCTTGAGTGATGTGGCTTTTCATCCGAGGTTGATAATCATGGGAAGTTTGATTCATTTGTCAGCTGTTATCTCTCAGCACTCCCAGCAGGCAAGAGATAAAGGCTTCTATCCTGGGAAAAAGACAAGGTTCCAGATAACATAACAGCATTCACTGTAATACGACTCATCCCTTGGTCCTTTAGATAATTCCCTTTTTATGAATTATTTCCAATGAATAGACAGAGGTAATTTTTATTTTAAAATATTATGTTGCATCTAATATTTCCATAGCTTACCATGTGTCACAGCTTGAGCAAATTCTTTGTTATAATTTCCTTATTTAAGATCACAACAACCCTAGAAGGCAGGGGGTATTATTCTGTAGGTATTAGAGATTTATTGAATAAGGGTTGAAAAACTAGGAACCAGGTAACATTCAATTTTATTATAAATTAAACTTAAAGGGGGTGAGAGAATGAGCAAAGTGAATATTCCAGAAAATGTGATACACAAGCAGTAACGTGTAATTGGGAGAAGACTTCATAGCAAGTGGAAATCCACAGAATTCCTCTCCCAAGCCAGAAAGTCTTTGGTGGCTTCTTGAATGGAGTAGGGTGAAGTTGAATACCATGGAGGTGTAAGAAAAGAGAGAAGGTCTGAGAAGATAAAGAGGGTGAAGCCATAAGAGATTTGTGTGTCCTCTTATGGGGCAGGAGATGTTAAGGCAAATGTGGGATCCATTTCATGTGAAGAAAAAAATTTGTGTTTGCATTAATATTTCAGAAAGATCCTTGTCTGATTGTACAGAATGACTTTTGGTCAGGAGGTTGGATAAGCAGGTGTATGGGAATAGAGGAACAAAAACCAATAAGGAGAATATTTCATTATTCAGGTAAAATTGATAGATGCCCTAAAGGGCAGTACTGGTAATAAGAGAAATGGAAATAGTTGGATATGACAAGCACTAATAAAAGGAGAATGGATATTTCATAATAATTATTGATTCCTGGGTCAATTCATAACAATAAGACTCTCTTGTAATTACATCTGCATTTTGGATTAATACAATATTGTTTTTTTTTTTCTAAGGAAGCTCTTCACACTTTTTGAAATATCATCTCATTTATCTTTCCAACATCCCTAGAGGGCCACAGTTAATCTTATTCTCCTTTCTCATATGTGCAAAAAATAGCTCACAGTGTACCAGAATGATTTGCTGGGAGTCACAGATCAGCAACAGATGAAACAGAGTTATAATTCAAATTAGCAAGTTATCTCCTGTCCAGGATGAAAGAAATGCCTGTGCTAAAATCAAGCTTGTCTTCGCTGTATTTTCTACCCTTGTTTGGCCTTCAGTTCTGTGTACTCATCTTCCCTAAAAGAATTCAGCCTCTGACCGTATTCACACTTTCTTCCTCCCTCACTCCTTTGCTCTTAATCTGCCTCTTACTAGAAAAATTCAGTAATAAGGCAAAGGTTTGTCTCTCTGAGCAAACTAGCTGTTCATTAAATGCCAGCGAGGTCAGAACTCTCAGACAATGGGGGCTGCGTTTTAATTCAAGCATTCTCTGTGAGTACCGGGTAACTACAGCGTAAGACAACATATGGCCCATAACTGGGAGCTGGAGAAGAGAAAAGGTCAAGGTAATTAGAAATATGATAGGGTTTGTTTTAGTCAGTAAGTCTGCCCATGCACCTGTTTCTTTGTTACTAACCCAGCTTCTGTATCCTAGGTCCTGCTCTGTGGGACCAGCTGCCCTAAAGGTCAATAACTGACCACTCACTCACTCTGTGTCTTATCTTTGAATTGTCCATGTGAAAACACATATCCACTATGGAAATACGCAGAAAGTGTGAATGCTGAAGCAGGGGGGTCAGAGGCCATTTTTAAATTTCTAGAGGAGGCAGTGGCTGTGATTGAAAGGACTAGGGTGCCGGCCCCATATGCTGGAGGTGGTGGGCTCAAGCCCAGCCCCGGCCAAAAACTGCAAACATAAATAAATAAATAATAAATAAATAAATAAATTACTAGAGGAGTTGAAAGTGGAAAAAACTAGGTAGACAACTATATCAAGCTCTGTTGGAAAAAAAAGAGGACAGATGGCTGCTGGGGTCAGGGGTATTTAGGAGGCCTGTTGGTTTTTAACTAGGAAATGACCAGAGATGGTTCAAATGTAGATGAAAAGAAGCAATTCCAGAAGGAGGCAGAAGATGTGTCCTTAACAGCTAATTCCCATTGTCCACATGGAAACGCAAATTTGAGATTTTATTCCAATTAGCTTAAAATCATTCAGTCACCAACTTATTGATATATGTA
This sequence comes from Arctocebus calabarensis, assembly GCA_963573935.1. Classification (NCBI taxonomy): domain Eukaryota; kingdom Metazoa; phylum Chordata; class Mammalia; order Primates; family Lorisidae; genus Arctocebus; species Arctocebus calabarensis. Next base: position 23,905 of record CAUYON010094393.1, on the reverse strand, counting down.
TGCTGTTAGTTTTTAAATAAATTTTGGAAGTGGATATGACTCAGAATTGTGTTTCACAATAACACTGGGGATTGTTTACATTACAGGTAAGTCCACAACTGTGTACGTGTTTTGAAAATGTTTCGATTGGATTTTGATATAGATCCTTGGTTAAGAACCAATGCTAAGGTCTTGCTCTGTGCAGATCTAAAGACTTGCCTTTCACAAATCCTTATTAAACATGAAAATCTTGGTATATAAAGAAAAAATAAAAACATAAAAATAAAATTCTTAATTAAGGAAAGTGAAAAATTAATAAAAGTGACTTGGTCACTTGATTTATTTGCCTTCATTACATTACTGTTATTTTTCTCAGTAATAGCAAAGTCCACAGCCATGATTCATGTTCTAGGGATCTTTTGGATTCGAATGTGGCTATGCATGGCTTCTCTTTTGAGAGCTTTGATTTTCAAAGAAGAAAGCATTTGGGAATAATGTGCCTTAAAATGAAAGATAATTAGAATTGTCCTCACTGATATTGTCACTTATATCTGTTTCCTAGTTTACTCTTCTTCTTGGCCTGGGTTGAAAAGGTTGGCAGATAGCCTAGAATTCCTGTATAGGACCCAGGAGATAAACCCCTGAAATGTTGTATGAGCCATGCACATGGACAGATACATACACTATGTATATTTTATAATTAAATGTATGTGATATTATTTTTGTATTGAGTAAACACAGAGGATATTATCATGAGCAAAGGTCGTACTATTTGAAGAAGGAAGTACACACCCAAAAATTTTTCTATAAGTTTTAGAGAAAGGTGCTCTAAAATTCAAACTTTAAAGGAAACAACATTATCCTCATTAAATTCACTCTAAGTTCTAAGAGAGAAAAATTCTATTTGTAAATGACCACTGTGAATGTTTTTTCCCTACATTTTTGAGGCATAAATAGATTCCAAACTATGAGTCTTCAAATTTCACACAGATTATAGAGTGATTAAAGATTATTGTTTTAGTTAATTGTAACAGACAATATGAGTTTAATTAGAACATTTCATCTTTCCAGTGTTCATTATCTTTGGTTTATTTCCACATGCTCTCAAAATTAGATTATTTTTCTGTCTTTGTTTTTGTGAGTTGGTACAGATGATTTTATACAAACAAGAAAGAGAAGACTGCTTAAATTCCAAATTGTAGTGACTCATAACTCTTATGGCTTATTATAATTGATTATACCTTGTCTCCAAAATTCCCAGAGGTCAGAGATGACATCTCGTACCTGATTTCCCTCTTTGTACTCTACTAAAGATATACTTTGAAAAATTTACTACTCATCTCTTAGTTATCACACCTAATGATCTCTGATCCTTTATTTTCTAACCTCTTAGAGATATTGGATGTTGGCTACCTTTTCTCCTTTAGGAACTATTTTGCCTTTCTTAATTCTGAACCCTTCTGTCTCTTCTTCATTGGATTCTATTTCTTTTTTAATACTCTAAATGCAGGTGTTATCCAGGGTTTAGTTCTGGAACTTATCACACAGCTAGGAAGGGGGTCTCCCCTGACTAAAATATGTCTTTGACTCAAGTAACTCATGACACAGCAAGGACTGAATTCATGCTAAATGTCCAAAGTTGAATTCAAGCATCCTGGTCAAAATTCAAGGTTCTCGCCAACTTGACTCTTTTTTCTCACTAAACTCACTTTTTACTCTTTTGTAGCAATGGATTTGTTAGTACCATTGGCTTTCTTATGTGTCCAGAATGGATGCTCAAAGTAGGTGTCTCTAGGGTTTATTTAATCTTACCCAGTGATCTCAAAACAACAACAACAACAACAACAAAAAACAAACAGACAAAGACAAAAACATGATAGTCAAAAGGGAGAGGGTCCAGGCACCACTGTGGGGAACATGAAAATGTAATTGGCCAAGATGTAGGTGCTCATTGAAAAGGGACAGAGCTTTGGAATCAAGTTGACCTGTCCACCACTTAGTCATCTTGTAGACTTTGGGAAAGCTTACTTATCCTTTCTGAGCTTATTTTCTTTACCTGAAATAATCTTTTTCTTCAGATCATTATGTTGACAGGTACATGAAATAATAAATATCTATGCATTTTCTATGAAATAACATATATATATTTTTTCTATTTGAGGAATCATGTCTTTCTTCAATTCTGGAAAATTCTCAACCCAATATTGACTCTATTTTGCTTTCTGTATTCTTTCTTTTTGGAATTCCTCTTATATAAATACCAAAGATTTTTTTATTTGTCCTATATTTCTCTAATCTTTAGGAGTTTTCATGTCTTACATCTCTGTGAGGCATCCTGATATTTCCTTCCCCCTCCCTTTTTTTTGCAGTTTTTGGCCGAGGCTGGGTTTGAACCCACTACCTCTGGCGTATGGGGCCAGTTCCTTACTCCTTTGAGCCCCAGATGCAGCCCTGATATTTTCTTTCAAATTATCTTTCGTAGATCCTAACTTTCTCTTTAAATACATCTAGGCAGGGTACAAATCACCTGATGTCCTTTTTGGTTCAATAGGAGAGTTATTCTTTCTGATAGCTTTGTTATGAAGTTCATTGACATCCTAAGAATTGAGCTATGATTACAAGAGCCTTTTTATTGTCTTAGCCTTTGAGTTTAATCAGAAACAGAAAACTAAAATTGGCAGAGATACCATCTGAGTATAGAATAAGGAAATATGAACCATTCCATTTAAAAGGAGGTGATAAATGTTATGAAGTATAATGGACGGAGCATGGACTTAAATCAGGATGCTGGTGTGTAATTCTTGCTGTGTGACTATGGCAATCATCCCCAAGGGTGGCCCAAGCAATGTCCTCCTGCGGGTACTCACATCCTCATGTCATCTCTCCTCCCCCTGACATTTGTCAGAATTGGTCTGTATGACCAATGCAATACAACACATATAATGTTGTATCAATTCAAAGATTAGTTTATAAAGGAAATTTTAGCTTCTTTCTTTTTCTCCCTCCCTCAGTCCTTCCTTCTCCCTCTCTCTTCCTCTTTCTCTGTCTCAGATCATTTGCTTCAGGGACAGCCAGCTGGACCACACAAGGAGGACTGGAGGCCACTGGACCACAGATACTGGTGTTCTTAGAATCAGCACTTCCAACCCAGTCAAACCTTCCGATGACCGCAGCCCTGACCAACATGTTAAATGTGACCTTGTGAGAGATTCTGAACCACAACTAAGCTGTTTTCAGATGACTCTCAATTTTGTGTGTGTGTGTGAGATAATAAACATTTGTTACTGTAAGCATCTAAGTTTTGATTATGGAGCAATGGACAGCCAGGACAGCCCCAGAAAAAATATTAGGCAAGTAAGTCAATTAACATTTGAAGTCTGCTGTTCTTTCATTTACTACATGAGAGTCTTGATTTTCTCCTAGCCGAAGAACAATTATCATTTTAAATTCCCTCTCCTGGTAGAAAACTTACAGGTATATAGGGTTTTAACTATATGAGAAAGTGGGGGAATAATCAAAGAAGGTAGGAAGGGACTCAGAAACTATTTTAGGAGTCAGCTATGCACAGTCCTCGTTGAAAAAAGACAGAGTAATGTTGTGGTGTTTAATGTGGACCTAAATCCCTCCTTTTCCACATCCACAAAACCAGTACATTCTTTGGAGTTTATTGTAGTCACAGATACTGTGGTAGAATGTGAGTATTTCCTTGTGTCCTTTACTTCACCTGAGCACTTCTAGATGTGCAGGTAAGAATCCCCCTATCTCCATACGAAGTTACACAAACTTAATAGAAACACCTATGGTTTTATTGCAGCTTGTTTTGTCTTTTTGTAACAGTCAGCAAATCTTTATTCCATATCTACTATGTACGACACACAGCAAGTGTTCAAATGGGAGAAGTTCATGGTTCCTTCTACTTGAAAGTATTTCCTTGACAATAGACATTCAACAGAAGAGAAGGACGAAATTACTCTGAAAATTACAGAAGCCAGTCTGCCAACATGATGTGCAGGATATGGATAGTCTGACATGAAATAAGTAGGTTTTTGAATTTTGTTTATTTCCAACTGGGAGTGAGGCTTTTAAATTTTATTTCCAAAGAGAAGTGGGCTGACAGCCAAGCCAATGAAAGTTTTCCAGGGAGAAATATTCCCATAATCTGCTCTGGCCAGTTGTAAGAAAAGATATTTGGGGAAGCATCATGCCAGTGGTTAAAGATAGTGTAAGTGATTATTACTATCAGGATCAGAATCATCGTCATTATCATTGTCATAGTCAAGCTAATGCCTGTTGTCCCTAATTTACTCTTTGTGGATCCAAAAAAAATATTCTTGGTAATACATAGAGCTGTTAGTCGGAAAGGAAATTTTCTCCAGTGTCTTTCTTTCTACGTGTGTCCTCTGTGTTGATGGATAGGCAATCTTTTCACATTTCGCAAATCCCTTTCATGAAAATAAATAACGTATGTCTTTATCTCTCTCCTAAACATGGTCAATCCTTCCTGATCAATGCTGTCAAGATTACTTCAGGCCATGATATTTTAAAGGGAAATACTGTTTAGTATCTCGAATGTTTTACATCATTTTCTGAAAAGGAACAAGCCTTGGTGAATGCCATGGGACTCAGTTTGACTCTCTTCTGGGCAAAAGCACAGGCTTGATCTGCTGGAATGTTGTGGACAAAGCCTGTGGGTCCAAATCAGCCGTTCATTCCAGTTACAGTCTGTGGCTCGATGCAGGTCTTGTGCCGTGGACATTCCCCAGTGAACGCCTTCGAGCTTTCCTCTGCTCTTTAGTCTTCAGGATTCAGATGAAAGAGGAGGAGTTAGTAGAAATTAAAAAAAAAAAAATCCCTTTGTGTTTCTAAGAAGCAAAATGTCAGATATGGCTCTTTTTTCTTTTTCTCCTTTAAAATTTTTTTTTGACAAGGTCTTGCTCTGTATCCCAGGATAGAATGCAGTGATGTGATCACAGCTCACTGCAACCTCCAGCTCCTGGGCTCAAGCAATCCTCCTGTCTTGGCCTCCCACGTAGCTGGACTCTGGGCACACATACCCTGCTCAGCTATTTTTTCTATTTTTTATAGAAACAGGAGTCTTGATATGTTGCTCAGTCTGATTTCAAATTCCTGGCCTCAAATTATCCTTCGGCCTTGGATTTTCAAAGTGCAAGTTTTACAGAAGTGAACCACTATGTACTCAGAATGTGACTGTAGTAGATCACCCAGTAAGTTAAAAGAATTGATTATTTATTTGTGCAGTATGAACAGTGGGCAGGTATTTGTTTCTAATACAAACCACAATAAAAAATTATTGAAGCCATAACAAGATATTCCACTCAGGCAGGTGTTTCGTGGGCCATGCTTAATTGGTTGCTGCTTCCTATTTTAAAAAATCTCCCAAACTAAAATTAGTTTCTCAAAGGGTGATGCTTTGCTCAAATATTAAATCTAAGGTATTTTCACGTAAGGCAGATTTGAAGTGCTTACCTAATCAATGTCTGTATATAAAGTTAACATCGATAGAAGCCTAGAAACCATATTTACTAAGTTACATGAACTGTTACCCTTGTGGCTTTCTCCCCATACCCTTTAAGAGCCTTTACTTAAATTTCATATTATATGATATCCTTTAATCTCCTTTATTTAGTTACTAAGACCATGGAGGACAATTATTTTCTATTCTGTGGAGAGCTTTGTTGGAAGAGGGAAATATGACAAGGTAAAAAAAATAATGACAATCAGTCTGTGAAAAGATTCTCACCATCACATCATTAGGGAATTGCAAATTTACCTAACAACGAAATACCACCACACAACTGTTGGAATCCAAATTGCTGACAATAAGGAATATTGATTGATGAGAGTCAAAAATGTAGGTCCACACAAAAATCTCCACAAGGATTTTTATAGAAACTTTATTCATAATTGCTACAGTATGGAAACAGCCAGTCTGTCCTACAGGGGAGTGGAAAACAAATTGGTAATTCTACAAAGGAATATCATTCAGTGCTAAAACAAATGAGTGTTAAACCATCCAAAAAAATTAAAGAACCTTAAATGCTTCTTGCTAAGTGAAAGAAGAAGATCTGAAAAGGCTTCATACAGTCGGAACCCAACCCCAGTTTCTTATATATGTTTTATGAATTTAACATCACATCAGTAATATGTGAAATTATCTGCCTGCTTATATTTAATCTATCATCGCCTAAAGAAATAAAGCTGCCTTTTTTATAACTGGCAAATTATATTTTATTTTGATTTTTTATTACCTACGTTATTTTTATTATTGGAATACTTTTAAGAATTTGGACAACATTTTATCAATATAGCATTTTTCCATCTTCTTCCTTGGCGGGTCTGACAAAAAGTAATCTTGTTTCCATGTTGATACTCATAGTGTCTTTGTTTAAATGAAACCTTACAAATGTAATGAATGCCTCATCTTTTGATTCTTTTTCTCTTTCTGGCCTCCAGGAGGAAATCATTCTCTGAGGTTGGAATGTGCTGATGTCATTGGACATTTTTATTTGTAGATATTTAAAATAATGAATACCATTAAAAGCTTTTTTCTCATAAATATGGTAGGTTCTTTTTTGCCTTCTTTCTAGATCATGCGTTCCTGTATTTTCTGCTCATTTTTCTCTTGGGTTCTAGTTCATTTGTAAGCGAGGGAATATCTGGAGATGAACATGCAGAAAGACGTTGTCAGGGGTCAGTATGACGCATCTCGTTTTAAGCATCTTCCAATTGATTTAGGCCTAGAGAAGAGAGAGCTTGAGGGAGAGCCCTGCTCCGCTGCGGCCCTTTGGTGAGGCCAGCGCAGCATTGCAGGTGTATCTGCAGAGCCAGAGTTTCCGTGGTTTCTAGGCTGCGAAAGCCCCATCCCACATCCCCACCATGTTTTCAAACCTTTATATGTTGAAGAATCACTTGGAGAGTTTGTTCAAACACCATTCCTGAGTCCCATCTTCTGAGATTTTCATGTACCGAGCCAGTGTGGGGCCCATTTATTTACATTTTTCACAAGCTCATGAGTGGTGACAACGTGCTGGTGAGGACCACACTGTAACACCTGTGGGTTTTAATCTCCAATCTGGTTAGCACATGGCCAGCCTTCAAGTAAGGCTGAGGCATATCTGACTGTGGCAGTTTTGTATGATTTTGTTTTATAATGTCATGCATTTGCTACAAAGTATTGTACTTATCTCAATGGGAATGGTGCATGAAACTGAAAAACCTTATCTGATAAGAATCATAGTTAATAAATCAAGCTTGTAAAACAACCCCCCCAAATTATTGATGAAAACAATAGCTGAACTAAGTCCAGAGTCAAAACACTATCTTGATAATAATTTCTCCGAGATTATTTATGTGGTCCTCCAGTTTCAGCTCCTATGGCTCTGTTTGGGATGCTAAAACATTTCTTTATTCAATGTAAAAGACACAGGTAGCTTTCAGCTGCTTGAAAAATGTATCAAATGAATACTTTTCTCAGGAAATGATCAAACGTTTCCATTTCGGATCTCCAGCTATACTTTCTTCCTTGCTAATTCTCTTTTCAGATAACACTCAATTGCCCCAGAGCACAGGTTAAAAAAAAATCGCATTTTAGAAATACAAATATAACTTGTAGCTAATAATAAATAACAAACCAATGGGCATAATCGGAAAGATAATGTCCTCAGCCTTGAGACAAATGATTGGCCCTGGTATCAAGCAGCAATTCCAAACGGATGCCTAGTAAGAGGTGAAACCAAGTTTCCACACCACTCTCCCCTTGTCATGAGAAAATTAGGAAAAGTGTATTCACTAGTATAACAGGAGTTCTGCCTTTAAGCCTTGAGTGTTAAGAACATATTGTGTTGTCATTTGTCTGCACACTGTAGTTACGAGGGGTGCCAGTAACCCCCAGACCCAGAGCCCAAGGACACAGCTTTAACTGGACAAGCTTGGCTCTTACCCTACAGGGGGTCACGCACCACATGGCTGTCTCAGTAAGAGAGCGCAAGACAGAAGCCCTTACAGAATGCTGACAGGGTGGGTGATTCCGGGAGGGTCATAGAAGCAGAGGGGCATTCTGAACCGGTGTTGTCAGAAAAAATGATTGGGTGTTTCCACAAATCTAGAAGAAGGGCAGATGAGAGAGAGGATACAGCTGGAATTGATAAAGAAGTAACCGTCACTCATTTAGTGTGAACGGGAGATATTTGGTGTTATGGATTGCACAGTGCCCTTGACTGCAAAGGTGTCCTGTGAGATGATTTATGTCCAGTAAAAGACTATGTGGCTTAGTGTGAGAGGGTCTGTTTCTGGAGGTCAAGGGCTGCTTTTTTTTTTTTTTCTTCTCGGTTAAAAAATACAACAGTAGTTCAAATTGGGACTGCTCTTGCTACATGATACTCTTTCTGTAAGCAGAATTATAAATTCAGTGGTTAGAAAATGATTCTTCGTAATTTTATTTTTAGGCAAGTAAATAACAGTAATAAAATACTGACAATTCTTGTTTAGCTGTATCAGTGTGAGAGAGAGCACTTTTCCATGACAAAATAAATAATTGTTAGTTCTTTTCTTGTAATAAGGGATCCCCAGGCCTTTATAAGTATTTACTACTTGAGATTAAAGGACCTTTAAGATTAGTTAGCACTCATTATTTTAATTTTATAATCAAGTCAAGTGACTCCTACCACAAACTAATAGGGATATAAATCTTCACTTTTTATGTGACCTTGTCACTGAAACAGCCCTGCTAACAACTAACACATATTACTAGCTCCAAAGCCCTGTGTGTGTTTGTGTGTGTGTGTGTGTGTGTGTATGTGTGTTTATTGGCCTACAGTCTCTTGCTGGAAGTAGGAAAGTGTTGACATGAATTCAATCTTCTCTTCTATTTACCTGGCTGAGAGCGTTACTCACCTTTGAAAAGCAAAACTATGCCCCAGAATGCTCAAACGTAATTTGGTATCCTCATGTCATCTTAAAACAGTAACACTACAAAGACAGGAAAAGCTACCATTCTCTCCAGTGTCTAGATGATGAATCCGTAATATATTTTCTAAAATAATGAAATATTCTTTATTCAATACAATCAGCAATTACCTGGGATTAATGTAAGCTTAACAAATGCTATGTAAGGGTAAACTATTTGTGGAAACACAAAGTACAGATAACATTAAAATGGCTTGGAACATAATTTTTTGGATATTTTAAAGTGTTTTGTGATAATCTAAGGCCTCATTCACCAATAAGAGCAAGTAACTTTTATCAAGTAACTTTTCTCCGTGTACAAGCAAAGTTAATTGATTTCTGACTATTAGAAGAACAGATAAACCATACTTTAATTTTGATGCAATTCATATTTCGAGTTGATTGTAGGTACTTTTAATTCATTGCTTCGTAATTTTCTTAAGTTCTCCATAAAACTGATAAATAATATCAGGAAAACTTCCATGGGTGGATGCCTCTCCTGAAGGTCCCTGTCTCCAGGGTGTGGAAGGAGCATGTGTGACAGTAGCAGTGCCCGAGGGCGGGCAGCCCACTCTATAGAGTCTGTGCTGGACTCTTACTCTGCATGTGCTTGGCTAAAAGGGCTCCTGCGAAGGATGAATGGAGCTAAAGGTCACACTCATGGAAATCTCTTGGGCAAGCATTTTCTGGTCGATAATGATTTACTAGTACATGTTTAAGCAGCATGAGGAAAAAAAAGTTTCCATGTTTGCTGATTTTTGTGATTTAAATTCTTCCATCATGGCCAATTTCAACTACCATGTATTTAGTAGTAGAACCAATCGCAACTTTTCTGATAATTTAATAATTGTCTGTCACCAGGCAGTACAGACAAGCCCTAGAGCCTCACTTCCATTGTTCTCCAAAAAAAAATTAGGAAAATAATAGGAAACAAATATGTGGAAAGACATTATCAGAGTGTCTGTATGATGCATCGTGTTTCCTTATATGCCTAATTTGTTGGCTTTCTTTTTTATCCTGATGGAGGCTGGACTTTACTGAATGCTTGTTTTGTATGTATTGAAATAATCACATGGTTTTTACTTTTGGTGCTGCTTATGTGGTGAATCATATTTATAGAGTTGTGTATGTTGAACCATCCTTGCATCTCTGGGATGAAACACATGTAATCATGATGAAGTATCTCTTTAATGTGGTATTGGAGTTGCTTTGCAAGTCTTTTGTTCAATATTTTTGTGTCTATGTTCTTCAGGTGTGTTGATCCATAGTTTTTTTTTATTGCATTGTTTTTTGCCTTTGACATCAATGTGATAAGGGCTGCATAGAATGAGTAAGGTAAGATTCCCTCTTTTTTGATTATTTGTAACAGTTTTAGTATAATTAATATCATTACAAGCACAGCTACAAAACACTGATAAAAAAATTGAAAATAACACAAAAATGGAAAAACATCCCATGTTCATGGATTGGAAGAAGTAATGTAAAAATGACCATACTGCTCAAAGCAATCTATAGATTGATTGCAATCCTTATTAAAATAGCAATTTAATTTTTCACAGAATTAAAAAAAATCCTAAAATTTATTTGGAGCCAAGAAAGAGTCCAAATAGACAATCAATCATGAGCATCATGAGCAAAAATAACAAATCTGGAGACATCACAATACCTGCCTTCAAATTATTTTATAAGGCAAGAGTAACCAAAAAAGCATAAAGTAACCAAAAAAATATAAAGTAGACAGATAGACCAGTGAAACAGTATGGAGAATCCAGAAATAAAGTCAAATAATGACACCCAACTGATCACCTACAAAGTGGACAAAAGCATACACCATTCAGTAAGTGAATGAATGGTGCTGGGAAAATTAGGTAACTGTATTCAGAAGAATTTGAAACTGGGTCCTTATCTTTCACCACATACAATGTTTAAGTTAAGATGAATTAAAGACTTAAATGTTAGACCTAAAACCACAACAATTCTATAATAAAATCAAGGAAAAACTCTTCAGGACATGAATGTAAGCAAAAAATTAATAACTAAGACCTCAAAAAAATGGAAAAATAAAATAAATAAATAACTAAGACCTCAAAGGCAAGTGCAACAAAAATAAAAGTAAGGAAACAGAAATTAATTGAACTTAAAGTTTCTGCACAGCAAAAAACACAATCAGCAGAATAAAAAGACAACATACAGAATGAGGAAAAGTATTAGCAAACTATATACTTGGCAATGAATAATATCCAAAATCTACAATGAACTCAAACAAATCAGCCTGAAAAAATAACAAAAACAAATAATCCCATTAAAATGTAGGCTAACAACATGAGTAGACATTTTTCAAAAAAGCTATTTGGATGGCCATAACATACATGAGAATAAGTCTCAAACTCACTAGTCATCAGAGAAATGCAAATGAAAACCTCAGTGAGATACGACCTGACCCCAATCAAACTGGCCATTTTAAAAAGTCACAACACAATATTTGCTGGCACAGATGCATTGAAAGTGAATGCTTATACACTGTTGGTGAGTGTGTAGATTAGTCCCCTTCTATGGAAAACAGTATGGAGATTTCTCAAAGAACCACAAGTAGATCTACCATTTGATCCAGCAATCCTACTACTGGCCATCTAAACATAGGGATAGGAGTTGTGTGTGTATATATATGAAATAAATCCTGCATTTGTCTCTGTTTTACATAGCACAATTCACAATTGCAAGGATGTGGAATCAACTAAGTTTTATCAACTGAATTGTAGATAAAGAAAATGTGTTATACATGCTCTATGGACTACAACTTATAAAAAAGAATAAAATAATATATTTTGCAGCTCCTTGGATGAAACTAGACAATATTATCTTAAGTGAGGTAACACAGGAATGGAAAACCGAATACTGCAATGTCTCACTAATCAGTAGAAGTTGAATGATGTCTACACATGGCATACGGTGGTGTGAAGGACATTGGAAACTAAGAAGGTGTGAGTGACAGACAAAAGCTTACCTATTGAGTACAGTGTAAACAGTCCTGGTGACAGGCATGCTAAAACACATGTAACCATGTAACTAGAGCTTTGAACCCCCTAACATTTGGAAATAAAAATTTGAAAAATTGCAAAAAAAAAAAGCTTGTGAAAAACTTCTTTTTATAATATATGCTAGTTCTATTGGGTATCAAAGACAGAAGACTGGGCATGTGGCTTATGCCTGTAATCCTTGCACTCTGGGAGGCCAAGGTGGCCGGATTACTTGAGCTCAAGAGTTTAAGACTAGCCTAAGCAAGAGTGAGAACCCTTTCTACTAAAAATAGTAAAACTATTTTTGGTGTGGTGGTGCATGCCTGTAGACCTTAGCTATTCAGGAAGTTGAGGAGGGGTATCTCATGAGACCAAGAGTTTGAGGTTGCCAGGGCAATAGAATGATACTGTGTCTCAAAAACTAAACTAAACAAAATGAAATTAAATAAATAAAATGAAATGAAAAAGAAAGATAGAATAAAGATGGAAGAATAATACAGAGAGCAAAGGAATAGAATTGGCTACACAGTGTCTTCTGTTTACAATGGAGCTAAATTTTCCCCCCACATTTATCATAAGGCAAAGAGTTTATTTAGCTTTGCATCTCTTAAATGTCGTGGCTAACATATGCTAATTACTCATCAAATGCTTTGATAATACAGGTTTATATATGTATGTGTATATACATGTATATATATATATGTGTGTGTGTTTACACATTATCCATGTATATATATAACCTTTCTGAAAAATGATAGTATTTAAAAATACAAGAAATAAACTCAGACATTTTCTAAAATTGGAAAAGCTTTCATGGGGGGGGTCAGTTATTTTGATAAGTTCCCAAGAGGTTTTTGTTGTTGTTGTTGTTTGTTTTTTTATAATTCTTTTAAAATCTTCCTCCTTTCTAGAGAGAGAGAAACTCCAAGTCTTTGAAAACTATGCTACCGTTAGGTAATTACAGTTTTCTCTTACTGGAGCTATTTATTTTAATGTATGTGGTACAATTATATTTTACTGTATTATTTGTTAATTTTCCTTTCTGAGGAAACATTTTCCCATGCAATGTGTTTGTGTGTGGTGAAAGTTATTGCAAATAAAAGACCTTAAATTGTATTTGCAATAGATGGGGTCCTTACTAATAAGTGAAGAGTTATCTCTGATAAAACTAATTGCAAATTTTTGATGAATCTACCTTGGTTATCAATTTAATGACAATCAGTCTTATCATCTTAGTTTAAAGATTTTAATCTTAGTTTAAAGATTAAAATTCAAGGACATTTGTACATTTTGGAAGGAATTAACACGCAAAGGCACGAGGATTATCAATATACGTATTGGTCTGTAGAAAAGATAACGAGAGCTGTCAGTTTCTTCTTTATATTCTGCTGTGTGGCTTCAATCATGCATAGAAAAGTAGGCCAGGGACAGACATGAGTTTCTGTATCTGTACAAAGATACGTCACTCTTGGGTTTTGGAATGAGAATATGTTCGGACCAACTATATGTCCGATGGAATATTCAGTTGTCGAAGTCATTCTCTGTATAATTTCTGACTTTGTATTGCATTACCTCTACGGGCTTAATTACTGGAATTCTCTTTGCATGGCATGGGAATAAAGACGAACAATTTAAATAAGGAAAGGTGCTGTCCTTGCTAGTTTTTCAAGTTCAAGGTTTCAAAAGTCCTTGTGAGAAGTTGAACTTCCCTAGTGTATCTGGCTAGACCTTTTTATTCTAATTCAAACCTGCAACTACTTATTACCTCTCCTCCTTTATTTCTTTACCAGTCTAACTTAAAGGCATTTCTCTTAAATAAAATACTTTTGATTTTCAATGAAATATTTTAGCTTACTTTTTATTGCTCTCCCAAATAGAAACACACTCTCCATCCAAGTTCATCTCTTTTACTAATTAGTAATCCATATATGATATTTCTTCCTTCTACAGAATCAGCTGTCTGGTTTAATTTAAGGGAGAACTAAAAATAGCTAGTTTCCTAAAAAGTTATGTATTTTGTACTAAGTAAGTCCAATTGGGGTAAACTATTCGGTTTCAGTGCAGTTCAACAAGTCTCCTGCCAAAGCATTATATTTTATCACAATAATCCTAAATAATACACACCCTCACCTAACTTTTTTTTTTTAATTTAGAGCGAATTGCTATAAAACAGAAAGCTCTATTTTTTTCTCACATAATGCTAGAGACGCCTATTTACTATCACAGGAAAGTATATGATTGTTAATTGTCATTGATAATTATTTTATCAAGAAATATCCTTCAGTCTCCCTATCTGTAAGAGTTGTCCATCGTATTGGATGATTTTTTAGGTTTTCTTAAGCGATTTAGACTGCAATTATTCTATTCTATGTACTTTGTGATGGTTGAAGACCACTGTTTGGGATATACTAATGTCTTTTTTTTTTTTTTTAGGACAATAAGGAATAAATTAGCAAGGCTTAATGTATTTTTAAATTACTTTGTAAGTACTTAGAAGCAAAATCAGTGCAAAAAATAGAGACAATAAATAGTGTTGGGGGAGCAAAGGGCAGGTGTGCTAGGTCTGTGTGTTAGAAGCACTATTTCTCTTTCCTACCTGTTTGAGCTCTGCCCGTTGCCTGCCTCTTCAAAACTAAGAAAAACGCAGCCGTCTTCACGGACGACTTTGTGTGTTAAGCCACGAATCTTTGAAACGTTGAGACCCTCCCTGTTGAAGAACACCGGCATCTCCTTCAGCTTTATCTCCCACAGTGCACACACTCCGTGCTGTCAGGACCAGGCAACGTCCTGTTTTAATTATACACCCCACACATCTCAGCTCAGCTCACGCTGTTCCTTCATCTGAAATCTGCACTCACTCTGCTCAGCTTTTCAGATTTCCAGCCATCACTCAGGGCCTGGCCAAAAGGTCGCCTCTTTCATGATGCCCAGATTGAGGAGGTCTCTCTCTCAAGACCATGTCACGCAGCTTTATATCATGGTTACCTGGGATCCGTTTTCATTCCTCTTAAAATATCTTTGTTTCACAGGGACTAAAATAGTGACTCTCACTCTTTTAGTTTTCACTCTCTTCCCTCGCCTAAGCTCCTAATTCAAAGCAAGTAAAAGGCAGACAACATACGTCCCCCCTAACGTTATTCATCTCCTTTCTAAGAACTCTTTCTGCATTTTACAGCCATGAGAGAAATCACAATAGGACAGATAGTGTCTGATTGACAGTGAGGGTGTAAATGTCTTAGATTTATACACTGTCCTAGAATTAACCATATTTTTCGAGATAGAATGTACATGTTTTCATTATTATTTTATGTATATATTTATATAGACAATGGATTTTAAATCTTCCTTTATACATTTCATACATGGCTCACAATATATAATTTCAACATTTTGGTTGTTGTTGTTGTTGCAGTTTTTGGCCAGGGTTGAGTTTGTACCGGCCACCTCCAGTATATGGGGCTGGCGCCCTACTCCTTGAGCCACAGGCGCTGCCCTATAATTTAAAGATTTGGCTATAATACTTCAAGATGAGGCTGAAAATTTTTACCCACTGTGTAGAGTGATCATTTTTTGTAGAAAAAGTTTCTAAAAGTGGATGGACTAGACCAAAAGATAGGAATGTTTTTAATTGAAAAATTTTGTCAAAAGCCTTCAGTCAAAATCCTTAATTAATAGTGTTGGGAAACTCCCATTTCCCCACACTGTGTCCACCATCAGTTATGAGCCTTTAAATTTTTTTTCAATTAGATGGGCAAGATAAGTCTTCAATATGCAGTTGTCTTCTTCCTCATGATAATTTTAATTTCTTTCAATGAGTCATTCCTATTAAGAATCTATTATAATTTTTTCTTTTGTCTTATTGATTTTAAAGGTTAATCATCTACATACTATGGATGGTATGTAAAGTTGTTACATTGTCTATTTATTTGTACCATTTTTATAATTCTATTGTTATATTTCATTCTTTTATGTTTTGGACGGTTATACTCTTTTGTTGGTTGAATTTGCAGATCTGAAACCCAAAGATACAGAGAATTGCTACATTCTTTTTGAGTTTGGGTATTTGTTGAATTTTATCAAATATTCTATGATTTAGTAAAAACATCACATATGCTTTCCTGAAAACTGACTAATATGGTAATGATAGTAAAATGTCTTATAAACCTTTGAAATAGCTTTGCATTTTTGCTTAACCTGTTTAATTATGGTTTTTAAAAAATATGATTCTGAGTTCAATGTATTACTTTTACTTTTAGGTTTAAATTCTTGCATAGAAACATAAAATGATAAATGGAGAGAGATGGATTTGTCAAGCTTTCAACATGTGTGTTTATGGATATATAATTCATAAATGCCTTTCTGTACATAAGGAGATCATCCACAACTCATGGTTTTGGGACTTTACAGTAATGTCAAAGTCATAGGCATTTAGCGTACTCTTTTAGAGATTACGTCCTGATAATCACATTAAAAAATGAAAAATACGTAAGGGAAAAAAGTTCTAGTTTGACTTAACAATATTTCAACCTAACTATGGTTATCAGGACATACCCATATTGTAAGTTAAGGAGCGCCTGTTTGTACACTTTGTGAGCTTCTTAAACATCTGTATTTGAGAAGAAACTATAACAGATTTTGTCACTGTGACATTTCTCACCCCTTCATTAGTCTCTAGGGCTGGACAAATTTAGCTATCAAGTTATCCTTGGATTCTTGTGATTATTGTGACTTTTTCAGTCCATAAAACTCAGCTTTTTTTTTCTTACTATCTCTACAAATTGCACCTATTTCCTGTGACTGCGTGTTCTTATTTTAAAATCCACTTATAATCCAATTTGCTGTTGATTACTTACTAGGAATTGGGAAATTCTTCAGCAAAATATGAAAAGAGCATCCTGTCGGTTTTTCTTTATGCCTCGAACTCTCTCATACTCAAATTTTTTTTTTCACACGCACATGTAAAAAGAATTTTTCACATAAATTACAGAAGAGTCTCACACTTTTGAAAAGGTAGTCTACTTTTCCTTCTAGCACTTCTGAAATTTCTTCTCCTATTTCCTCTGTTTAGGTGTTTTATTTTAAACCCTAAACAGAATCTAATATGATGTTGGTTTCCTACTAGGAATTGGGAAATTCTTTAGCCAAGAATTTGAAGAACAATCTGTAGTTTTTTCTTTATGCCTCAAATTCTTTCTCTCGTACTTAAAAATAAAAGTTCTAAATTCATAGAATCAGAGAGTAGAATGGTATGTTACCAGGGACTGGGAGAGGTGTGAATAGGGTTTGGAATTGGGGAGATTATGGTCAAAAGATATAACATTTCAATTAGGAAGAATAAATTCAAGAGATTCAGTGAATAACATATTGAATACAGATAATTAAATTGTGTTCCATACTTGAAAATTGCTATGAGTAAATTTTAAGTGTTCTCAACAGAAAAAATAAAAAATTTGTTCTACTACTTTTTTTTTTTTTTTTGAGACAGAGCCTCAAGCTGTCCCTCTGGATAGAGTGCTGTGACATCACAGCTCACAGCCACCTCCAACTGCTGGGCTCAAGTGAGTCTCCTGCCTCTGCCTCCCAAGGAGCTGGGACTACAGGCGCCCACCACAACGCCAGGCTATTTTTTGGTTATGGCCATCATTGTTGTTTGATGGGTCCGGGCTGGATTTGAACCCACCAGCTCAGGTGTGTGTGGCTGGTGCTTAGTCGCTTGAGCCACAGGCACTGAGCCCACCACTATTTTTATATAACAAGAATATAACAGCTGAATTCTGCCATTCATTTATTTTAATTTTGTATGTGTATAGTAAATGGAAACTCTTTAAGCAAATTAATATTTGTTGAAAGAGAATTGCACACAAATTCAAATTATTTTTATTATAAGCCACTCTTCTATCATCACGTGAAACTTTTGATCCTAAAAAAGGAATGGTAATGTGCTAAGTAAGTGGAAAAGACTTTGTTCTCTAGGACAGAAAGTGCATCAAAAACCAATCGTGATGCATGTGGGGAATGGGAAGTCATCTGTCAGTCGAGCGCGCCAAGGTGGCAGATGCTGTCATTGGAAGAGCTACTTCAGTCACTTGCCAACAGGACATGATTGGTTTGACGAGGTGACACATTTCATAGTATTACATGTCGGCATTTTCTTGGCTGTGCCTCTGAAGACGAACTCAGCACAGCTTGGGAAGGGACGCATAATCACCACTCTCTGAAAATCCAGTGTTGGTGTAGAGCAGTGGACAGCAACAAATGCCCCGTTTTATTTGTGCATATGACATCAAAGAGTAGTCACATTATAAAGTTGATAAATATTTCGATCGGCATGAGTGCACTTTTAGCCTAAATCTCCCTGTGACTATATACGCACGTGTTAAATGACAGAAAATGCAAACATTCAAAGCCCTGGTGGGGTTCAGTATAATTGTATTTTAAAACTTATGAGATTGAATACTCAAGAACATTTCCTGTAACTTAGGAGCTCTTGAAGTAAAGGGGGCATGGGAAGGTGTTTCCTTGAACATAGTCGCCGATAAATGGTTAACTTGATAGTCAAAATCTTATATTTTCTCAAGGGAATATATGTTTCATAAAGTTGTAAGATTTGTTGAACAATTTTTAGTTTTAATGTTAGCTAACTAATCTCACACAAATTTTAATAATATCTTCTAGCTATAGAAATGTTTACAAATTTTATATAATTCACATGTGTATGCAAATCGTGTGTATTCAGTGAACAGCTATTTCATATTATACAATGCTTAACACAAGACAGTCAGGTAGAACAGAGTCCTTACTTCTTAGTCTACATTAGAATCACCCACAGAGGCTTGAAACCATGGCTGTTTTAGCACCAGACCAAAGCAATTAGGTCAATATGTCTGCAGGTGCAGACCAAGTGCTGCATTGTTTTAAATTCTCCTGCTTATTCTGACGTGCAGCTTGTGTTAACTAGATTGAGAAAAGGTGGAGTTGGTTCATCTAAGCATTTTATAATAATAAAGAGAATTTAGAAGTAGCTGAAATGGCTAATCAAATGAGTATCAATGTCTTTATATAGTGATTAAGAAAATGCCATGAAGGCTATCTGTAACAGTACGATCAAAACATTTCTGAATGTATATGAATCGTGCCCTATGATTGCACCAATGTACAGAATTATGACTCAATAAAATTATAAAAAAAAATACTTTGGCAGAGAACATCTTGAAACAGCACACAGAGGGAATCATGACTGCTGGACCAAGGAGCTCTTCTGTCAACCAGGCAGAATCTCTTTGCTCTTCTTAGTCAAAATAAGCAGTCCTCTCCACTCACAGGCTTATGCAACTCCCTGGTCCTTCTGAGGAGTGCAGGTTCACTACACTTCTCTCAACCTCACTCTCTAACACATGGACCCCTTACCTTCTGTAGCATTCCAATACCAACATACAAACTCATCTCCCACTGGAAGTCATCTTCTGGATTAACAGTTTTCTTGGCCTTGTGTTAAGGTGCTGGCACGCCACATCCACTGATCCCTGGCACAGAACCCAGAGTCACATCGAGCCTTTCAGCACATTCCAGATCCCTCTTGAACTCAGCCAAACATTGTTTGAGGCCATTCTAAGAAATTCAGACAATGAACTCATCTTAAGGGAACCCTGAATTCCATTTCCCAAGCTCAAGGTGCTAAGTCAAAGCACTAAACCCCAATTCACAGACAGGCCATTGACCCTCTTACCAATGCAAAAGATTGGGTCTTTCCTGGGACAAGAATAGTTCTCCCAAACACAAGGCCCTATAAGCAACCATGTTTGTATTTCCCTCAACCAGGTATTGCAGCTCATCACGTACTTCATGGCCTTCTTAGGCCCCTCTAGCATGACTCTGAGGCCTGACTTCAGAAGCCCTCAGTAAAATGTATCCTGCAATTGCAGGACTTTACTGCAGTCAGAAACAGAGTAAGACCCCCATTCCTGCAACCAGACCTGAGAGCTCAGCTGACACCCTACCTCTCTGTCTGTGAGAAGAGAATCATCAGAATCTGAGTCTGAACCTGAGAGCAGAGGAGAGTTGCCCAAGGGGCCCTTGCCTCAAGGACCTGCCCTTGGCCCAAATAACTCACACAGCACAGCTCCATGTGGATGAAACCACACTAGGACTAACTCCCAAGAGCTACTGTTCAACTTTTTCCTTTTTAATTTCAGATGACATTTTATTTAGATGCTCCACATTTCTCTGTATTTTATCAACATCACATAGCCTTCTATCAGCATATTGAAAATTATGCCTAAAATATAGTTATATTTTAAAAATTACAAATAAATATATCATCAGCTTGTAGAGGTATAGGGGATCCAAAATTTTCTACCAACTTTAATGATTTGTCTACAAATGCTGTTGCCACCTTTGAAGTCCTTATGCTTCCTCAGGCAGAAGCTGTCAGTTCTTAAATCTCAGCACTTAATTTATGATTGATTCTTGGCCTTAATTAGCATTTGAAGATATGGGACTTCAAGGTAACTGCTAAGCCTTCCACCTTTCACAGTGATTAAGTCTTCTTGAGTCAAAATTTTTCTGGGTCCTCAGGATGCACTGTGTATAGACAACTGTCATCTACTGATACCATATTTGTAAATGAAATATTAGTAGATTTAAAGTCCATTGTTTTCTGTACAGGACCAACTCTAGAATAGTCTTGAATATATGTTTTGGCTTTTGTTGCACCAGTGAAAGACTTCACAATGGAAGGGTGTCCCCACTGTGTGCTGAGAAGTCTAGGGCTGTGCAGATTTCCAGAGTGATCTCTTTCCAACACATCAATTCCAACCAATATTGGATTCATAGGGTTTGGTATTTCTGCATTGCAGCTGTTTTAACAGTTTCCTATGGGTGGTGAAAGATATGCCCTGTGGTCCAGAGATCTTCTTGGTGCGGGAGGCCTGTGTGATGTCCAAGAGGCGCTAGGGGACAATAAGGCAAAGAGGCTGCACCTACCCCACCCCCAGAGCCCCAGGCAACCGCACAGTTCGCCAGCGCCAGCAGACACCTATTCATCTTTTGATCAGGAGGCTTCCGGTCTCAAACCTGCTCTTTCCGTTGTTTGTTCGTTACTCTAGGAACGAGTAGCGGTTTAAAAGTGCCTGTGTTACTCAGCATCCGCAGCAGTATGCCAGTGAATACATGGGTGCTTTGGTGACCCAAAGAGAAGCACCAAAAGTAGGAGAAGGTTCTTGGGGTCTCAGCAAGGAGCTAGAAGCCGCGAGGAAGCAAAGGAAAAGGGAGAAGAAAGAGCTGTGGGTGGTGTGGGGCTTGGAGGAGACCTCCACATCCTGTCCTGGGTGTGAGGCAAGGCCGGGATGGGGCAGGAGTGTGTCCTGTGGGGCAGGGACGGAGCAATAGGCTTCTCCACTCTCAGCAGCTGCTCTTTGGCAGGAGACCATGTCTACCGTAGTAACTGAGTCACTGCATGGGTTTGGCCTTGGAGCCCACAAGTCAACCATATCTTCTTTAATGAGCAAATGAATATATTTCCTTCAGCAAGACACTGTGTGAAGTGCAATGTGGATCAGAAATGGCAAAAATTCATTCCAGGTAATACCCCTTCCATCCTGACACATACAGGGACATTAACGATATGTCCCATGTAATAACCCAATAATTGCAACATGGTGATTGAAAAGAAAGATTTTGGACCAACTGGAATATACACATAGTTTCATAACTCTAGAGGGAATTAATGTAGGCTTGCATTATTTAGATTAATAGATTAATCAATCATACATACATACTTAATCAACTGGTTTTGTTTGTTGGTTTGTTTGCAGTTTTGGACTGGGGCCGGGTTTGAACTCTCCACATCTGGTATATGGGGCCAGCATCCTACTACTTGAGCCACAGGCACCACCATTACACACATACACACTTAAAATCTCAAGTGAAATGTAAATTTTACAAATCCTTTTTTGGGAGGGTGAAATTTCATAAAAAAGTATTTTTAGGAACCTTTTTTAATGGATCTCCAGAATTATTGCCGTTGTCATTATCAGAGGCACTCACTGGGTTGTCCAACACAGTTTACCAGAGTACACCACCTTCATAGCATCATCTTTTGAATCTGTGAATGGTGAAGAAACTGAAAATTTTATCTGATGGCACAAATAGTCAATTTGTACAACTTGACAGTATTTGTTGTTCACATTGATCCTATCTATGATCATGATTTGAACAACTGACTCCATTTCCCCACCTTTTCTTGCTTTTGAACACATACAAAATAATTATTTCACTTTCTTTGAAGCTCTTGGAAGTGCATTGTGTATCATGTCTTTGATTTGATTCTCAGCTGGGCTATTATTGGTGTGTGTGAAGGGTACTGATTTGTAGGCATTGATTTTGTATCCAGAGAATTTACTGTATTTCTCAATTGCTTTCAGGAGTCTCATGGGTGAGTCTCTGGTTTTCTCTAAATATAAGATCATATCATCAGCAAAGAGTGAAACTTTGACCTTCTCTGTCCCCATTTGAATCCCTTGATATTGGTATTATTACATTGGCTGATTCAATTGGTGAGAACTTCCAGCACTAAGTTGAGTAGTAGTGGCCATTGTAGACATGCTTGCCGAAAGGCTTTCAGTTTTGCTCCATTTAGTATGGTATTGGCTGTGAGATTGTTGTAGATGGTTTCTATCAGTTTAATAAATGTCCCATCTCTGCCTATTTAATTAAGTGTCCTTAACAGAAGAAGATGCTGAGTGTTATTGAACGCTTATTCTCCATCTATTGAGAGTACCATGTGGTATTTGTTAATGCTTCTATATAAGTCATTGTGTTATTCCCTTGACCAGTATATAGTAGTCATCATTCTCTTTCTTTATTTTAGCTGGTTTAAATCCAGTTGTACCTGGAAAGAAGATCGTGACCCCTGCTGGCTTCTGATTTCCATTTGCCTGAAGCATTGTTTTCCAACTCTTTTCCCCTGAGTCTTGTTTTGTCCTGACAGGTTAGATGTGTTTCCTGAACCCAACAGGAATTAATGCGGTTAATTTGTGCTTTTTGATACAATCAGCCAGCCTATGTACCTTGTCAGTGGGGAATTCAAGATATTCATATTTAGAGAGAATCGATAAGCATGGTGGAGTTCTGTTTGTCTTGTTGAGTGGAGATCTGTCACCTATTTTTCATCATATGAGCCTTTGTGAAAGCTAGGCTTTGGCCTTTATTTTCCAGTGACTTGACTTTGCTGGTGGCTCATTGTGATAGTCTGTGAGTATTATGGGTCTGAGCACTTCCTGAAGTACTAATCTTGTATTGGCAAATTTCTTTAGTGAATGCTTCTATGTAAAAGATTTGATTCTTTATTGGGTATTAAACTTAGTTTATCCGTGTACAGAATCCTAGGCTGCAAGTTATATTGTTTGATATATTGAAATTTGGAGGCCTATCTCTTCTGACTTTGGAAAATTTCAGCTGAGAATTCCACTGTAATCCTGATACATTTGCTCCTGTATGTCAGTTGCTGCTTGCTCCTAGATATTGCATAATTTTCTCTTTCATTTTTTTTTATTGAATCATAACTGTGTACATTAGTTCAATCTTGGGGTACAGTGTGCGGGCTTCACATACAATCTGAGATATTTTCATCAACCTGATTGACATAACATTCATGAGATTTTCTCATTTACTATGTGAAAACATTTTTGATCAGCATTTAGAAGTTTTCTCCTGACCCTTCAAATATGTACCACACGTGTGATCTCACCCTTTGTCCTATCTCCCTCCACCCTCTCCCTCCCCCTCCCTCCCTCTCCCCTTTCCCCGTCTTCCTGTGCAATAAATGGGTTGTAGCCTTCACTTGAAAGATAAAGAATTTGCCTCATATTAGGGGTATATACATTGGATACTTTTTCTTCCATTCTAGAGATACTTTGCTAAGGAGAACATGTTCCAGCTCCATCCAT
>CAUYON010094390.1:0-12059 GCA_963573935.1 Arctocebus calabarensis | reverse complement strand
CTTTCCAACTCTGGATTTTTTTTTTTTGAGACAGAGCCTCAAGCTGTCACCCTGGATAGAGTGCTGTGACATCACAGCTCACAGCAACTTCCAATTCCTGGGCTCAAGCGAGTCTCTTGCCTCTGCCTCCCAAGTAGCTGGAACTACAGGCACCTGCCACAACGCCTGGCCATTTTTTGGTTGCAGCCATCATTGTTGTTTGGTGGGCCCAGGTTAGATTCGAACCCGCCAGCTCAGGTGTACGTGGCTGGCGCCTTAGCCTGTTGAGCCACAAGTGCCAAGCCAGTGTTATTTCTTGAAATAAAAATGGAAAAGTAAAACCTGGACCTTGCTGCTGGAAAACTAGCTTTGAGGTTGGCGTCATATTTTGAGAATCCTTATAAACTTAGTGTTGATGGCAAGGAAGTATTAATTTTTTTGAATAAATAACTTGAACAAAGAGTCTATTTTAGTTATTTTTACATTGTACAAATAAAATAGAAAAAAATCTCTTATTACCCTGCTCCCCCAGATAGCTTTGTTAATTTTTGCATATTCAGTTTGAGTTTTTTATGGTTGAAATCAGTAATGTCCAGACTATCTTTGAATTTTGGCTCTTAAGCTACTCCGTGTTAACAAATCCTTCCTGATGTTTTTACAGAGCCTGTACTTTTGTTGGTTGTAATTTCCTGACAGTTATGCTAACACCATAATCACCTGGTTTTATTGGTTGATTTGCTTAGTGGGAGCACGAGCTGAGGCTGAGGATGTTTTGTCCTCTGGCTTTGAAATTCTTATAACTTTTCAGGGACTAAATAATGATCTCATTGCATTGGACTTGAAGAGTAGACTTGTGTGAATTAGGAGAAACCATTTATACATGTCTTGATTGTTACTGGGAAGGACAGTGATTTGAAATTAGAAAGGAAGGGAAGACACACTTTTGTCTGAATACACCTTGAATCAGTCTGATTTTTTTTTTATGTAGAAATACTTGTTAAGTATCTTCCATCAACAGATAAACAGATGAACAAAAAGATTTCCATTTTAAAGGATCATGGCTTTATAGAGTAAGTGTTTCTCTTTCTCTCTCAAAATTACTCCTTTAGGAAATTTTCACAAAAAACTTGAGGTTTGAGATTTCTGTGGGGTGAGACACCTCCTGACTATCAGCTGACAGATATTTACTGAGCACTTACTATGTGTAGTAAAGTTGTGTTTGATGTTGTGGGGGACACAAGGAATATAAAATACAGCAAAGCAGCAGTTCTCACCCTGTGGGTCGTGATCCCTTTGTAACAATGCAAATGTATCCTGCATATCAGATATTTACATTACGATTCATAACAGTAGCAAAATTACAGTTATGAAGTAATGAAAATAATTTTATGGTTGGGGATCACCACAACATGAGGAACTATACTAAAGGGTCACAGCATTAGGAGGCATTAGGAACATTGAGAACCACTGCTATAAAGAAACTTACTTGAGGACATGAGATAAAAGCTCTAAATATGAAGTCACTATACCGCAGGAGAGCCCTGCATGTTTTGATTGGTGGCCCAGGGAGAGGTTGTCCCAACCATGTGGCCAGGTGGGAAGCGGAGGGTTCCCACAGGCCAGGCTGGTCCTCAGGAGACCCCAGTCACCCAGCAACATGGTACAGGCTCCTGGGGTGGGTTGGGGTGGGTTGGTGGCTGGGTGATTCCATGACAAGTGAGAGAAACTGGCTTTGAGGCTTTCCCTTTCCAGTTTTCTTTTCTGTGTAAAATGAAGTTTTAAATTACTCAGCGATAGTGTGAGAGCCATGTGGCCAGGGTGGCTGCCATTTGTGAGATCCCCAGGATCACCCAAATGTTTGATCATTTATCTCACGGTGAACTCTGGTGTGTGCCCTCTTGTTCAAGTTGAACTTCTTCTTAAAATCGATTAGAAAATAGCTTTTTACTCTTTTATAAAAATGAGAAAATTTTCTGTCACTTAGGTTTTCTTCTTATTTGCAGACTTACTTTTCTCTAGTTTTTTTTGACTAAGAGTACATGTTATATAGCATTTAGTGTAACCTTTAAAAATGTTTGGCCGTTCAGCCATTTGTCACGGTGTCATGAAATACTGAAGTGATGGATTTATTGTTATTTATTTTTCTACCTCAGAAATTTGACATTTGGATGGGACGGACCATCTTGGAGATTACTCACAGCTCTTAAGTTGTTATGTCTGGAAGCTGAAAAATTGTAAGTTCCATACGTTTTGGTCTTAAACTGTGACCGAGATCTGATCTGGATATAACTTTGGGTGTGTTTCTTTTTCTTTTTTTTTTTTTTCCTAGTCTTGCATTCTGTTGTTTGTTTGTTTGTTTTTGCAGTTTTTGGCCAGGGCTGGGTTTGAATCCACCACCTCCAGCATATGGGGCCGGCAACCTACTCTTGAGCCACAGGAGCCGCCCTAGTCTTGCATTATAAATGGAAAGAGGAAGGTCATTGTACATTGGAGTTACTTATTTTTTATGTGACTTGCCCATGTAGTGAGTGTTTTTTTTCTGTGTTTTAACCATATCTGGGATTCTGGGTTAGAATCATAAAATTCATGGTTCTGAGAACGTTTTAGCCTCTACTCAGGTATTTTCCTCATGATGATCTGGTCTTTATTATTCAGGGTAAGTACTTTACAAACTTGAGCGTTGGCATTATTCAGAGGAAATTCTTCAAGTAGGCAGGTTTTTCCTGGGAGGAAGCAGACCACCCCCAGTTGGTCCTGTCCTGTGACAGGTCTAGAAGCCCTGCGAAGGAGAGGCCTGGGTTTTTTCACTGGAGGGGAGGGGCCCCCCTGTAGCCACCTGCCGCACACACAGCTGTGCCCTGCCCAGTGCGGGGGCTACTTCAGCTGGTCCCTGTCAGAGAGAACAGTGTCGGAAGGAGTGCGGTTTATTACCCACTCGTTCCTGGAGACTTTCCTCCTCTCATGGTTTCTTTGTTGTGTTTTCCCCATTCGTTCATCTTACGTTTTATTTTATCTTGTGTGTACCCATGTAAGCTTCTTTACATCCTTCTGGGAACAAGGTATGAATACTTTCCAGGCATTTTGGCCTAAAATTAATAAAGCACCTAGATCTTTCCCAGAGGTCTTCCCTAGGCCTTTCTCCCTTTGAGTTATTCTGAGTGGTGTGGCAGGAAAACGTGGTGCTGGGCCCTGCCCGTTCTGCGTCAGCTCTTTCTGCCCCTCACCTAGAGTGAGTTCTCCAACTTCCCTGATTCTCCATTGTTTTGAGCCTAACATGGCAACAATCTCTCTTTGCTAGGTAATTCTGAAGATTAAATTAAATAACGTTATACATGAAACACTGTGCCTGACACGTGGTAATGTCCTTCTTCCTGTCCTGAGAAGGCATCAATTTCTGAGGTTTCAACTGTCATCCTTGAAGCTGAAGACTTCCAAGACCAGTCCGTGTTGTAACTTGTCAGCTGTTCTGAATTTCTAACTGGCTTCTGTATTTTCACAACAGCCATCTTCCTTTCTCCTTGATGGCCACTTTGCCTTTCTGTTCTCTCTGTGCAGAGTCTGTCCCTCCTCCGTCCTCTTTCTCCTGGATATGTGTCTGCCACCCTCTGGCTCAGCACACTGGTGGGCTCTCTCCTGGCCTGCACTGATGTGCCCACGCTCTCCTGCCTGAAGAGAGTCACCCCACCTGCCCACAGCCTCATGTCCTGCAAATCTTTGTAGTATCAAGTTGGAATGACCTGCACGTGGAGAAAGGCTCAGCTATTGATTTCTGCCTTTGTATGTAGAGCATTTTACTTTGTGAAAGTAAAATGTTTGCTGTTTTTTAAGGGCAGACTGGCACTTGAAGAGAAGGAACTCCCCACCTTTGTGTCTTAGTTCCCTGACCTTCTCCTGTAAGCTGGTCTCCCATTCTGTCTCTCTCTTTATTCCCGTGGCTGGTGGATGTGACTCCACTGACATGTACCAGACATAGAGTTGCAGTGCAAATTCAGTTCAATGCCTTTCTGCAAAGAGCACCCGGTAGCCTTGCTTTTATTTGTGGTTACCTTTCTTTCTTACATACCTTCCCTGCCTCAACACTGGGCTGGCCAGTGGCATGGAGGTTTCAGGAATCTGCTTATGGAATGAGTTTTGTATGCTCCTGGAAAGACAGGAGAAAAGTTTGTGTGATGTGCTGTATTGTAAAAGTCTTCTTTGTTTTTTGAGAGCCTGCTGAAATTACCTTATTAATTTTATTTCTAGTACCTGCTGGAAAAAAGTACTTCTTGGGGAAGTAATTTCAGATACAAATGAGAAGGCAAGTTTGGACATAGCCCAGAAAATATGCTATTATTTCATAAAGGAGACTAATGCTGTGCTTCAGCAGGTACTTTTCTAGAATATTATATCCTTTACTTAAAGAAGTGTCTTGATTAAGTATTTGCTTGTTGTGTATGTGTTATTAGGGATAGCACATTTTATAAGATTACTCTTTAGTGTCATAAGTAAATAAATGTTGATGTAATCTTTTATTTTTGACAGTTAAGATCATGGCTATACCACTTCTTTTTTTCTTTATATTTAATGGACCAGTAAAAATTGTATATATTTATGGTGTGCTATGTAATGTTTTCATATGTGTGTATGCGGAGTGGCTAAATCAAGATGTTTTAACATGTACATTACTTCATATACTTATTTTTTATGGTGAGAGCACTTAATATTTCTCACAGAGGCTGGGTGTGATGGCTCACACTTAAAATCCCAGTACTTAGGGAAGTTGAGGTGGTAAGATTGCTTGAGGCCAAAGTTTGAGACCTGCCAGGGAATGTAGCAAGACCCTGTCTCTACCAAAAACCACAAAATTAGCTGGGTGTGGTAGCACACGCCTATAGTCATAGTTACCTGGGAGGCTGATGGAGGAGGATTGCTTCAGCCTGGGAGCTTGAGGATGCATTGAGCCATGATTGTGTCATTGCACTCCAGCCTCGGTGACAGAACAAGACTTTCTGGAGAAGAAAAAACACTCTTAGCAATTTTCAAGTATATGATATATTGCTAATAACTGTAGTCACCATGACATACAGTAGATCTCTTGAACTTACGAGGGGTGACAATCTTAAGTTCGCAAATTCATCCTAGAAAATGCACTACAGACCTCACTGCTGAATATCACCTTCGAGGTCCTCCCCTCGGGAAGCTGTGTACTGTTGCCAGTGCCTCATCTGTCCTTCAAAGCCATTTTGAAACTCTTTTTCCAGAATGACCATCAGAGTTATTGTCGTATAGCATACAAAAACACAATTAAGTTTACAAACTTGCCACCATGTGGCAAGCACTGTACTAACAGCTCAGTAAGTTTTCATGACCTTGATGTATGAGTGTCTCAGCTGTGTTCATGTTGACACATGGTGGTGTCTTGATAAGTAGTGTTCATTATTGCTGTTGCGTGTTTTTGTGTGCTGTACAACAGTAACTCTGATGGTCATTCTGGAAAAGGAGTTTCAAAATTGCTTTGAAGGGTGGACTAGGCCCTGATGTCAGTGCACAGCTTCCCATGGGGAGTACTTCAGAGGTGATCATAGTGATATTTAGTGAAGAGGCATCTAGCACTTTTTCTAGGATGAGTTTTTGAACTCAATTGTCGGACCTTGTATTTGTCTACCTGAAATTTTGTGTCTTTTGATCATTCCCTCCTTCCATCCCATGACACCCCCTCCCAGCAGGTGGTAACTGTCATTTTGCTCTGTTACCATGTATCCGCCACTTGTAAGTGAGATCGTATGTATCTGTCTTTCTGTGCATGGTTGTTTTCATTTAACATAATATCCTCCACATTCATCCATGTTGCCACAAGTGACAACATTTCCTTCTTTTTTAAGGCTGCATTGTATTCCATCATAGATATATCCCACATTTTTTTGTTCATCTGTTGATAGATAATTAGGTTGACTGCAGCATATCTTTGCCTATGCCTTTTTTTTTGTAGGTAAAAATTGTATGACTTCTTAGTATAGTATTTTTTCCTCATTGAAGTTTTTATTTAGTAAATGTTTAAATTAAATGCATAATCAGCTTATTTGTAAGAAAACATGACTGGTATTAAAACTGTAGTTTTAATCACCCTAAAGATATTATGCTGAATGAAATAAGCCAGACATAAAAAGAAAAATACTGTATGATTTCACTTATATGAGGTACCTAGAATAAGCAAATTTATAGAGACAGAGAATAGAATAGAGATTACCATGGAGGGAGAGAGATATAATGGTATCGATTAATGGATACAGAGTTTCTATTTGGGTGATAACGTGCAGGAGCTCAAAAATGGTGATGGTTATACAACAGTATGAACTTATACCTGCTTAATGCCGCTTAACTGTATACTTCAAAATGGTTACAGTGGTAAGTTTTATTTTATATATATATATATATATGTGTTTTTCCACAATAAAAAGTAATTAAAAAATAACTTCCAGGTTTCTCATATGAAGGATGAAAAAGTAGCTTTGATAAACCAGCTAACTTTGGTGGAATCATTGTGGATGGAAGAGCTGAAGATTCTCCAGGCATCTGCTGAGGTCTTGTGCCGTTTGCAAATAGCTTTTCCCTGACTACACCTACGTGGTCACCTCCACTGGTGGGTATGACTTACACTTTTTTAAACTAAGATTTGATGGACTAAACTTACATAGAATCATTGATAGTAAAGGAATGGTTTCCATTAAACAATTAGGTACGTAATCCTTTTCCTTTTGCTTGTCCTACAGACACTGCACTCTGAGGAGAGGCCTCTCACCAGGACTCCACTGGTGAGAGTGGTGGTTGCTCTGAGACAGAAGAGTTTGTGCAGGGGCCCCACAGGTCCTGGGGCTGTGGGGCTGCCGGTGGAGGTGGATCCTTGTCTGCTCCGCACCTTTGACACTCTGCTAAGTAAACAGCAGGAGGAAGTGGAGGACAGTACTTGAGCTGCAAGAAGAGAGACAGACTTCGAGGGGACCAGGAGCCAGCCAGCCTCGTGTGTGGCCTGTCCCCACAGGGCCTGCTTCTTATCTGACTCAGCAGCTGTCAAAGTCAAGCTTTTATGCTTTTAAGATGCTCTGATACCATTGGGTTAAGGGGCAGGTTGGTGGTGGGTGGCTTCCCGTGGCGGGTATAGGGGAATGTGAGGCAGTCCTGGGTCCCAGCCAGGGTGGCCCTCAGCCCCGGGTCTACCCTGTGTGGACACCCTGAGGTGGGTGTTCAGGTGCCTTCTGGGGGACACCTATGCTTTCTTAGACAAAAGATTTTCCCCTGGACATGCTCCTGACCTTGCACACTCAAGTCAGGGCTTGTCTAATTATTCCTTTGGGAAAAAGGAGAGGCTTAGCCATAGGCTGTTTCAGCTTTGTTCCAGCATCTTTCCTGGCGTGCCCAGCTGTGCCTTGGTGGGCATGTCTGCTTGATTCTGAGGTTCATTATAGATCTGAAGCCTTGGTGATATTTTGGTCTCTGCCCTTACTCTTTCTTTTTATTTTTCTCAGACCCAGGGTGGGGAAGAAGGGCCACTTACCTCAACTCTCAGCAGTCTGTGGCCTCGGGGACCCTCCTGGGTAAGCAGTGGGAGAGGGAACTCCAGAGGGACAGCCAGGACTCAGAAGCTGGTACTGTTCCAGTCTTCCATCGCGGTTGCCCAGAGTCCAGTTATCCCTCCCAAGGGTTTATTCTTCCTCAGAACTCAAACTCCTTTTTCATTAAGGAGCCAAACAGGACCAGGTAAATGGAGCCCACTTGTCTCAGAAGGCAGTCAAGAGTTTAAATGAAACATTTTCATTGTATCTTGAACATCTTTTGTGTGTATCATTTGTGTTAATTTTTTTTTTTTTTTTTTTTTTGAGACAGAGCCTCAAGCTGTCGCACTGGGTAGAGTGCTGTGGCATCACAGCTCACAGCAACCTCAGACTACAGGCACCTGCTACAATGCCTGACTATCTTTTGGTTGTAGCTGTCGTTGTTTGGCGGGCCAGGACTAGATTCGAACCCGCCTTAGCCTCTTGAGCCACAGGCGCCGAGCCTTTAATTTTATTTTTTATTAGCTGCAGTGTATTTTATAATATGCTTTAGCCAGGAGCTCAAGGCTGCAGTGAGCTATGATTGTGTCATTGCACTGTAGCCTGGGTAACAGACCTTTTCTCAAAAAGAAAAAACAAAAACATGTATTGAGGGTATGGGCAACTCTTTTGATGGAGGACCAAATAGTTGAGCTTTCTGGACCATATAGTATTTCTCTCAACTATACTGCAAAGCAGCTATAGACTACATGTAAACAAATTGCACACTGAGTTCTAATAAAACTTTATTTACAAAGATAAGTGTTGGGCCGTAGTTTACTTACCCCTGTGCTATACCAGAGTTTCTTTTTTCTGTTCCCTATTAGTAGACCTTTGGGATCTAAATACATTAATTTCTTTATACCTTTCAAAATGGAAGCCCCCATGAACATTAAAGATTTTGCAAACCCCATGTGATATTTGTTGCACTTTGGTTGTATATTTTCTCTATACACAGTGACAAAAGAAGGTACTCAGAAATATTTACAGGTGAGTATTGTTTCATCAGCCACAGCAGATTCACATTTATTTGAAGAACCGTTTGTAGGCAATGCTTGGTGTATGTATATGAAATCACAGACTCCTTGCAAGAAACCTTGGCCGGTTGTAGGACAGTCTGTGGCCCATAGGATGAAAGCACTGTTTACAGGCCACACCCTGCTTCCTTGACCATTGTCCTAAAATCATTCTAAGGCAGCAGTTTCTCCCCACAGAGGACTGGCAGCTTATAGCAGTGGCACTATTTTGTTTCCCATTCTGTAATTACCACCACATATTCCTGCTACCCTCCTCTGATTTTTCTTTCTTGGTTTTCTCTTTGCTGGTGCCTTGGGCATGTCAGAGCTTCCTAAATTCTCCCAGCCCTGTAGGTATCCAGTTACTGAGTTCATGGGTCATAAACCTCCAACTGCTGACTGGCCTAAGGGGACAGAAACCAAGAAGTTAAGGGTGATTTGAGGCATTCCTTGAAAGTAGAAGAACACTTCTGTGAGGGCTCTACCTGTGTCTACCTGAATGTGGAGACAGGCACTGACCTCCTAGGAACTCTGAGCTGTATTCTGTGAAGATGGTTTTTCACTGAAGCACCAGGACACAGCTTTATAGGGGCTGTGAAGGTTTAGGGAGGTACAGAGCTTTGTCAGCAATGGCACATGTGAGATCACTTGGAAGCAAACTTTCTTTTACAGTCCAGAAAGTCTTAGGTGAACTAAAGGGAAGAAGTGGGCCGGGCGTGCTTTTCTACAGTCCCGCCAGTGTCCCCACACATGCAACCCCAGTGACCTCCCACATACAACATTAACCATTAACATTATGCCAATGTCCCACATACAACATGCTAGTATCCCCATGTCAGTGTCTCACACAGACCATGCCAGTGCCCCCCAAGACACCAGAGTTTCCACACACATGGCAGTGTCCCCCCCATGACACCAGTGTCTCCACACACATGCCAGTGCCCCTGAGCAACAACAGTGTGGCCTCCTCATGACAGCCGTCTGCGCTCCCCGGTGCTGGTCTCTGTCACCTTTAGACATTGTTCTGGTGCAGCCTTTCCTGGAGGGTCACTCCCTGGTTTAATTTCCTTCTACTCCACATGGTGCCGCTGTAATGGAAGTACCAGGTGCTCAGGGCGCAGGGAAACGGAAGCCTGGCGGGGGAGTAAACTGGTGCAGCTGCTTCTGGAAACAGCCTGGCAGCTCCTCGGAAGGTTTAATAGCGTTAGTTACCTCAGGACCCAGCAAGCCCACACCTAGGTATGTACCCAAGAGAACCGAAGACACAAGTCTTCATAAAAACTTGGTGAGTGTTCGTAGCGCTGTTCACCATAACCAAAACCCCACCTGCAGATGACTGGGTAAACAAAACGGGGTTTCCTCATAAAATGGAATACGCAGCTCTAGGAATGAACCACGGATACGTGCCACATGGGCAGACCTTAAGAACATGATGCTAAGTGAAGGAACCAAAGACAACATAAAATTTCATTAATGTGAAGTGTCCACAGTGGCACATCTGTAGAGATAGAAAGTATATTAGTCGCTGCTTAAGACCAGGGGCTTGAGTTCCACCTGGTACATTAGCGGCTGCTTAAAACCGGGGGGTGGGTTCTAGGGATTGGAGGGTGATAACTAAAGAGTGCAGGGTTTCATTTCGTGTTGGTGAAAATGATGACAATCTAAAATTGAATGTGGTGAAGTTTTGCACACCATGTTCTCTGTGAATATTTTTATTTTTAATCTTGCTCTGTCACTCAGGCTGGAGTGCATTGGCATCATCATAGCTTACCGCATCCTCAAACAGCTGGGCTCAAGTGCTTCTCCTGCCTCAGCCTCTTTAGAAGCCGGGACTATAGTCACACACCACCAGGCCTGGCTAATATTTTCAATTTATTTGAGAAATGGGGTTCTGGTTATGTCGCCCAGGCTGGTATCGAACTCTTGGCTTCAAATGAGCCTCCCACCTTGGCCTCCCAGAGTGCTGGGATTATGGGTGTGAGCCGCTGCATCTGGCAAGGGCTCTGGATTTAGGATGAGAACCCAAGTTTTCTTGCCCATTCCAGTGGACTTTCTCCTTGCTCATACCTCCTCCCAGACTGTAAGATCCAGACTCCTCTCAAAGGAACTCCCAAAGTATATCCCCCTAGTGAAGAACCAGAATAATTGAGTGCATCTGCTGGCAGGGGTGGGGGTGGGGTGGTATCCCTAAGGCAAAAAGAGGTGGAGTCTGTGCACTGCTTGTGGCAGGCATTTATGTGCGTCTTCCTCATTTAATTTTCCAAGAGCTCTGTGGGGTATTACAAGATGAGGGAAGGGTCGAGTGACTTCTCCCATATCTTAAGCTGAGACTGAACCCACGAGTGTCTGGGATCTGAGTCCAGGCTCTAATTTGTCAGGGATACCTGTTCCTGCCTCCACAGCTAGGCACTCTAGGCAGCTTGTTCTCTGTGTCTTGTTGAGCTGTGAGAGGCCATAGCACCCACCTCACTGTGTGGCCAGGGTAAAAGGATCAACCCACCTCACTGTGTGGCCAGGGTAAAAGGATCAGGCTGGGCTGCAGGGTGGGAGAGAAGGCAGAAGCTTGTGTGCAGGGGTCTGTCTGCCTGTGGCCTCTCCTGGGATAGTCTCGTTTCAGTTTTACAGCCCCTCTCCTGTCACCCAGGCAACTCATACATCCAGAAGGGCAGTAGGTGGTATCAGAGAGCGGTTGAGGTGAGCTGTCTGAAAGGCAGGCCTTTTCAGTCCTGAGGAATTTGTCCCGGGGCAGGGGCTATCCTGCTGACCTGGTGTCCCCCTCTGTCCATTTATACAGCTTTGGCAATTAGCATTTGAAAGCTTTCTCCTGGTGCCAGAGAAACTGCTCAGAGCTCTGTGCATTCTTCCCAGTGCCTAGACTCAGAAGATAAGGCAAAGAACCTACTTAGCAATTATGGGGACAGTAAATAATTCAATTTTTTTTAAATTCGCTTTTATCCCAAAGGGAGATTGTAAACTGTTTTAAAGATAAAAGAGACTTCAGGGTGGCACTGAGGAAGCAGGTCAAGGCTGAGAGGAATGTTTGAGGCAGGCAGCACCAACCTTTGCTTCCCAGTCTCTGAGTCCCCTTGTTGCCGAGTATCTCCACTCTCCGAGCCTCTCACAGTGAAGCGTGCAGTAGCGGCTCTCAGCTTGGACTTTCACAAAAAGATTTGGAGGCCGAGGTCCCAAGCAGAGGATCTGATTCAATGGGTCTGGGGTGTGCCAGGGCTCGGGGGATGTACACCTCAGGAGTCACCGCAGGTGACTCTGATGTTCGCCAAAGTTCCCTTTCGGAGCCTCTGGAATATAGAAACAATTTGTTTTAACTCTTCCCAGCTGGAACATTCTGGTTTTCTTTTTTTTTTTTTTTTTTTTAGACAGAGCCTCAAGCTGTCACCCTGGGTAGAGTGCTGTGGCATCACAGCTCACAGCAACCTCCAATTCCTGGGCTCAAGCGAATCTCCTGCCTCTGCCTCCCAAGTAGCTGGGACTACAG
>CAUYON010094383.1:0-10070 GCA_963573935.1 Arctocebus calabarensis | reverse complement strand
ATGAGACTCTTGCATGTCACAGATATCTGACCTGAGTTTTTGTGTCTAGTCAGCCAAACTGTGCCTCTCAAGAGGATAGTTTAAGCCGTTCACACTAATTGAGAGTATTGATAAGGCTGGTAGTATTTTGGGTGTCAAGATGTTGAAAGTCCAATGGACATTTTGAATTTTTTCATCACTGTGGAAATTGGGTTTGGTCACTAATTTCAGAGTGAGTTTATGTTGGTGGTAGAGCCTTGTGCTGGTCATTATGGAGAATGGGCCTGAGGATATCCTGAAGAGCTGGTTTGGTTCTGGCAAATTTCTTCAACATATGTATGTCAGTAAAGTATTTAACTTCCCCATCATAAATGGAGCTCAATTTAACTGGATACAGGATCCTGGCCTGAAAGTTGTTTTGTTGTTGGAGTTTGAAGGTCGATGTCCATCCTCTTCTGGTTTTAAAAGTTTCAGCACAAAGAGCTGCAGTCATTCTAATATTCTTCCCCTTGTAGGTTATGATGTTCTTATGTCTGGCTGCTTGTAGAATTCTCTCCTTCATATTAACTTTGGTAAAGTTAATTACAACATGTCTAGAAGATGCTTTATTTGGGTTGAGTCATGCTGGGGTTCTGAAATTGTCTGCTATCTGAGTTTCAGTGCCTCTTGCCATGCTTGGGAAGTTTTCCTCTATTGTATCTTGGAGTAGAATATCTGTGCCTTTTGGACCATCCTCTTCTCCTTCAGGGATTCCTATGAGGTGAATGTTTGCTCTATTGGAGGGGACCCACAATCCTCTCAGTGAATGATCCGTTTTTGCTCTCCACTTCTCTTCCTCTTTGAGCATTTGGGAGCATTTGAAAGCTTTGTCTTCAATGTCTGAGATCCTTTCTTCTGCCCACTACATTCTGTTTAATGAGGGATTCTACTGTATTTCTCAGATCTTTGAGGGCTGCAAGTTCTTGTCTCAAGGTGTCAAAATCTTTGGTGAGTTTGTCTTTGAATTCATCCAATTCTTGAGACAACTTTTGAATCGCTCATTGAATTGATTGTGGCTTTTCCCTTAGAGCTTTACAAAGGTCACATTCAGAATTACAGCCTGAAACTCTGGGGACCTGCTTGGTGTGGTGGGACTAGCATGCACTGACTGGTATTCGGCTAGTCTCTGCACAATCCTAGTGAATCAGTGGCTTTGGGCTAAAATCTCATCTGAGGAGATAGATAAGCAACTAAGACAACCCCACCACCACAGCTGACAACCGGCAGGGGAGAACTCCACACTCCCACAACACAACCAGGGTACAACTTTGGTGGGTCCCGGGGTAATCTTCCCAGGTCAAGAGCACCAAACCAATTGTTCCATTCAACACAAACACTGATCTGGAGGGAGAGTTCATAAGGTCTTCAGCACCTAGGCAGTGGGGGTCCCCTGGCAGCTCAATTCTACCCCAGTGGAAGGGACCATGGAGACATCAACATTGTCAGGGAGAGCACTGTCACTTTCCAGTGTGGTGCCCTCATTCTGGTGTACTGCTGTGTGCAGGTTGTTGAAGCTAGCAGGAAACTGGAGGGCTTTGCCACTGGCTTCAAGGGTCACAGGACCTGGGTGGTAAACTGGATGGTGGAGCCACTGACCCCCAGCCTCGGGCCACAGGAGCCAGGCTGGAAGTCAGAGGGTGGTGTTGCAGGAGCCATAAAGGAGTCACTGACCCCAGCCGCAGGTCTCCTGTGCTGGGGGTGAGTAGGAAAAGCCATAGGGTGGATTCGCCAGCCTCTGGGGACTCAGGGGTGGCAGGAGTCATGTTGGAGTCACCAGTCATGGACCACAGGTCTCACAAACCAGGCAGAGAGGCAGAGAGCCAGAGGAAAGAGTCATTGGTTGTGGGCTGCGCAGGTCGCAGGAGCCAGGTGGAAGTCTTCGGCACAGCCCTTGGGTCACAGAAGCAGGCAGGAGTCCTTGGCTATGGGCCTTGGGTCGCAGAAGCCTGGCAGGAGTTGACAGCTATTACCATGGGTCACAGAAATCATGCATAGAGTCAGAGGGTCGAGCCACCAAATGCAGGCCACACAGGTCACAGAAGTTGGGCGGGAGTCATGGGGGCGGGAGTTGTCATCCGTGGGCTGCAGGTCACAGGAGCTGGGTGCGAGTCACCTGCTGCAGTTGCCATCAGAAGATCATGGGTTGCAGGAGCTGGATGGGAGTTGCTGGCTGCAGGCTGCAGGCTGTAGGGGCCAGGTGGGAGCTGCCAGAGCAGGCAACTGGGCACAGGAGCCAGGTGGGAGTCGTCTGCAGAGCTGCTGTTCGCAGGAGCCCAGCGGGGATTCAAGCTGCCCACCACAAGCTACCAATCCAGAGACCTGGCAGACTGTGGTCCTCAGTGGTCAGTAGTGCATCCTGAACTATGCTCTTTCTAACACGGGCAAGTCTCTCTCCCCTGGTGACTCCTCACCTCTATTAAAATTATAGTGCAATTGCCCCACAGATCATGAGGTGCGCCGCCCTAGCACAAATCTGCCAAATGCTCCAGATTTTGCAGGAGGTAGTCTTCCAGACCACCAGAAGAGGGATGAAGGGTGGATTGGTATTTCAGGAAGGTAGGGAGAATACAGGATTAACTTTTGGCCCAGGCAAGAGACTGCCTGGGCTTGCAGCGGTATTTCTCTGTGGAGGGAGTCCCGACTCTCAATTTTCTCTCCCATTTGGTGAAACAAAAGGTCCTACATTCTCTACTCTCCTCAAGCTGCTCTGGGGTGAGGGGTAAGGGGAAGGATTCCCATCCTCTTTGGGATGAGTTTCATATCTGAAATTTGTATCCTTGGACACCTGGTCGCAGCAGTGGTGATGCGAACCTATTGATCCTCTCTCTCAGCTCAGCTCCAGATTTTCCACGTTATTGGGTTATTTCTGGCCATTATTTCTCCCTCTGGATGGGAGCCTCTGCCAAAAGGAAGCGGGCTTCAGTTGGCCATCTTTCCTTCTTCCTCCAGGTAACAGAATTTGGAAGTTGTAAGTTGTACAAGGCAACCTCTCCTTGTCCTGAAGATTGTCTAATATGTGAATCATACTTTTCTCAGCTAAACACCGTTAAATTTAATGTGTCTAAAGTTTTTCATTAAAGATACTCTGGAGAAGATAAACTAGTAAAGGTTTTTCTAGGTAGGGATGTAGTCTGTTCATGGGACAGGCTGTGAGACCATCCTGGGTAAAGGAGAGCATTATATCATAGGCACAGCATTCCATAACAAGGTGAGCATTCTGTAATACGGAGCGCATTCTGTAACAGGGAGTGCATTTTGAATTAAGCAGAACTTTCTGTAATAGGGAGAACATTCTGTAATAGGCAGAGTATTCTATAATAGAGAATTATGTAATAAGGAGAGATTTCTGTAATTGGGAGAGCATTCTGAAATAGGCAGAGAATTCTGTAATAGGAAGAGCATTCTGTAATACGGAGAGCATTCTGTAACAGGGAGTGCATTTTGAAATAAGCAGAACTTTCTGTAATAAGGAGAACATTCTGTAATAGGCAGAGCATTCTATAATAGAGAATTATGTAATAAGGAGAGATTTCTGAAATTGGGAGAGCATTCTGTAATAGAGAGAACATTCTGTAAAAGGGAGAACATTCTGTAATAGGCAGAGCATTCTGTAAGAGGGAGAGCATTCTGTAATAGGGAGAACACTCTGGAGTAGGAAGAGCATTCTGTAATAGGCAGAGCTTTTGGCAATAGGAAGAGCATTCTTTAATAGGGAGAGCATTCTGTAATAGAGAATTCTGTAATAGGCAGAGCTTTCTGTAACAGGAAGAGAATTCTGTAGTAGGGAGACCATTTTTTAATAGAACTTTCTCTAATAGGCAGAACATTCTGTAATAGGGAGGGCATTCTTTAATAAACAGAGCACTCCATAATAGGCAGAGCTTTCTGTAATAGGAGACCATTCTGTTACAGGAGTAAGTTGAAATTGTGAAAGAGAATTCAGTAGTCTAATTATTATTTAATGTTTACAGAGAGTACTCTATGAGGGAGTGCATTCTGTAATATGCACAATATTCTGTAATAGGCAGAGGATTCTGTATTTGGGAGAGCATTTTGTAATAGGTAGAGAATTCTGTTATGGGGACAACATTCCATAATTGGCAGCACATTCTGTAATATGGAGAATATTCTGTAATAGGGAGAACATTCTGGAATAGGCAGAGCATTAAATAATAGGAAGAGTATTCTGTAATTGGAAAATCATTCTGTATTAGGGAGAGCATTTTGTAATAGGCATAGCTTCTTCTAACAAGCAGAACATTCTGTAATAGGCAGATCTTTCTGTAATAGGAAGAACATTCTGTAATAGGTAGAGCATTCGGTAATAGGTATTAGGCAATTGGCAGAGCATTCTGTATTATGGAGAACATTCCGTAATAGTCAGAGTATTCTGTAACATGTCATTTTTGACTTTAGTTGCTTTAAATCCACATGTATCTGAAAATAAGATTGCAGCTCCTCTTTTCTTCTGAACTCTGTCTGCCTGAAAAATTGTCTTCCAACCCTTAACTTGGAGTTTTAATTTGTCTTTTGAAACACTAAGTGTGCTTCCTTCAGACAACAAATGGATGTCTGTGTTTTTAAATCCAGTCAGCCAATCTATGCCTTTTTAGTGGGGAATTCAAGCCAGTAACATTTATTGAGAAAATTGATAGGTGTGGTAGTGTTGTATTCATCTTGTTTTGTGAGAATCCAGTGCTTACTTTTGTCTTTTGCATCAGTGTGGAAGTTAGGCTCTGTCCTTTAATTTATGAGTTCTTATTTTGTTGTTGATCCACTGTAATGGTTAGTGTTTAGAACAGGTTGGAGTATTTCCTATAGAGCTGGTCTTGTTGTGGTGAATTTCCTCAATGTTTGTATATCAGTAAATGATTTGATTTCTCCTTCAGTTTAAAAACTTAGCTTTGGAAGATACAGAATTCTGGGCTAGAGATTGTTCTGTTTAAGTAGATTAAAGGTAGATGACTATTGTCTTCTTGCTTGGAAAGTTTCATTGGAGAAGTCTGCAGTCACCCTGATAGATTTGACCCTGTAGGTCAACTGGCACTTACTCCTGGCAGCTTGAAGAATCTTTTCCTTTGTCATGACTTTGGACAGGTTCATCACTATGTGTCTTGGGGAAGCTTGGGTACAGTTGAGGCAACCTGGGGTCAGATATCCCTCTGAAAGGAAAGTGTCAGCATCTTTGGGGATATTTGGGAAATTCATTTATAATATTATCTAGTATGGCTTCCATTCCCCTGGAGCTTTCTTCTTCCCCTTCTGGGATATCTATAACTCGTATGTTTGAACGCTTCATAGAGTCCCATAATTCCACCAGTGAACATTCTGCTTTCTCTCTCTTCTTTTCTGCCTCTTTAAGTATCTGAGTTATCTCAAGAGCTTTGTCTTCTACCCCTGAGATTCTTTCTTCTGCATGGTCTAAACTGTTGTTGATACTTTCTACTGCATCTTTAAGTTCCCTAATTGACTGATTC
This sequence comes from Arctocebus calabarensis, assembly GCA_963573935.1. NCBI lineage: Eukaryota > Metazoa > Chordata > Mammalia > Primates > Lorisidae > Arctocebus > Arctocebus calabarensis. Next base: position 4,575 of record CAUYON010094383.1, on the reverse strand, counting down.
ATTCCCCTCATCTATGCCATATCCTTTTTATATTCTTCTCTTAATTGATTCTGTTTTTGGATTTCTTTTTCCACTTTATCAGCATTTTCCTTCACTGCTTCCTTCATTTCCTTGATTGTTTTCATCATCTGTATTCTAAATTCCCTTTCTGACATTCCTAACATTTCCTTATAGGTGGAATCGTCTGCAATATCTGCCTCACAGCCCCTTGGGGGGGGGGGGTTTGCTCTGGACTGGTTTTTTATAATGCCAGGAGTTTTCTGCTGATTCTTCCTCATGAGTGATTTCTTTTATCTGTTTTCTTGCCCTCATTTTCCTTTCACTTCCTCCTGCTTTTTAAATTGCTGTGCTTCTGGACTAGGGTTTTGATGAGTCCTTTTTGTACAGGACCAGAAGGATGAGAAGATTGAAGAACAAGAAGAGAAAAAAGAAAGAAAGAAAGAAAGAAAGAAAGAAAGAAAGAAAGAAAGAAAGAAAGAAAGAAAGAAAGAAAGAAAGAAAGAAAGAAAGAAAAAGAAAAAGGAGGAAGGAGAGTGTGTGGGCAGAAGCAACTATTGACCAAAGGAAAAGAGGGACAGAAGAGGGGGATGGGAGCAACATAGGTGTACAGTAGGGTACTTTGACCCAACCTTAAGAGCCCCCAACCTCTGTGGGTGCTGGGTTGGGTAATTAGGTCAGCAGCTCTTTGCCAGCCTGTTTGGACACAGTACACCACCTCCACCAAGGAGAAAGGGAAGACAAAAATGCAAAAAATCAAATCAAAACAAGCAAAGCGAAAACTTTACAGAATAAGATTGGGGGAAAAGACAATTAGTATGGGTGGAAACACTAGCTAAATTGATGTCTAATTGTTGAAAAAGGCAACAATGGAAAATTATATTTATACTAGAAAAATGAAGAAATAAAAGAAAAAGAAAGAAAAGAAAAATCTTTAAGGAAAATGTTGAAATTAAAAACAAAACAACAATAATGATAACAGGCAAACAAACAACAACAACAACAACAACAAAAAACACAAAATAAAACCAAAAAACAAAGCAGTATATATATCTTGCTGATATTGTCTGGGCAAGAGGTGATATTCTGGGGTATGATTTGATACGGCTGAACAAAATGAAGACTGGAGGCCTCTAATGATTTCTCAAACCCCACAGGATGGAGAGCTTAAATCCTCCTCAGCCTACTGAGAAGTCACTTTAAATTGCTAACTTGGGCTATGCAGAAGCTTTCCCAGGAAAGTGCTTGTGACTGGAATCACTCCTTAAGTGGCTCTCCACTTATCCAGTGTGCCAAAACAGGTCTTTCCCTATGCCCCTGAGGGCTAAGGCTGAGAGGCGTCTAAGTCCCACCTTTAGGCTGCTCAGTCACTAGATTACTCCCTCCAGCCAGTGCTTGTTCTTTGACCCTGAGTGTGGAACTTGCCGAGGCAGTTCTCCTAGGATGGCTCCGCATCGCCCACAACCAAACACTGGTAGCTCCGTCTGGCTCGGTAGCTCAGTCTGGAGCCCCAGACAATACTCAAAGACCTCCACACTCTTGCCCCAGTTCTCCCAAGGCAGTTCAACTGAATGCCAAGTCCAAAAGTAACCCAAACAGCTCACAGGTAAGGCCTTTCCAGTTTGCAATCTCACTGGTGCTGCAGCCACAGCTGCCGGCAGGATTAGACTGAATGAACACACGCAACCAATTGCAAGATCTCCGCAGCTTTTGCCTTCCTCAGGAGGTCCAGAAGTCTCATGCTGTCTCCCTGTGTCCTCTAAGGGATGTTTCTGGGCAGATCTCGTCAGTCAGAGATGCCTGAAGTCTTCTCTCCCCAGTCTCACCGTGCCCAGTTGCTGATTATCATTACATTTTAATAAAAGTGACATGCATTGTCTCACTTGATCTTCACAATAACTCTGTGAGGTAGTGTTATGTTTGACGTGTGTCACCTGCAAAAGTCTTATGCTGAAGCGCTAATACCCAACACCTCAGAATGGAACTGTATTTGGAGACAGGCCCTTTAAAGAAGTTACTAAGGGCCAGGTGGTGCCTGTGAGCATTCTGTAATATGTAGAGCATTCTGTAACAGGCAGAGATTTCTGTAATAGGCAGGGCATTCTTTAATAGGGAGAGCATTCTGTAGCAGGGAGAGCATTTTGTAATAGGTAGAGGTTTCTCTAATAGGCAGAGCATTCTGTAACAGGCAGATCTTTTTGTATTAGGCAGTGCATTATGTAATAGGGAGAGCATTCTATAAGGAAGACAATTCTGTAAAAGGGAGAGCATTCTGTAATAAGCAGAACATTCTGTAGTAGGAGAGAATACTGTAATAGGCAAGCAATCTGTAATAGGGAGAGCAGCCTATAATAGGGAGAACATTATGTAATAGGGAGAGCATTCTATAACTAATACAGCCTTTCTGAAAAAAAGTATGGAGTATTCTCAAAGAACCACATGATGACCTACCATTAGATTCTCCAATATCATTAGTAGGTACCTAACCAAATGTACACAATTCATTTCACAACAAAGACATTTGTATCAGATGAACAAAAAATCATTTTACAAAGATATTTGCAATATTAATGCAGCCCAATTCACAACAGCCAAGTCATGGAAGAAGCATAAATGACTATCAACCCATGAATAGAGAAACAAATTGTGGTATATGTATACCATGTAATACTATGTAGCCATAAAATGTAGGGAGACTTTACATCTTTTATATTTACCTGGATGGAGCTGGAACATCTTCTTCTTACTAAAGTATCTCAAAAACAGGAAGGAACGTATCAAATGTACTCAATAGTATTATGAAACCAACATATATACACTAAGACATTCATACAAAGAAAGGGGACAGGTAGTAAGGGCGAATGGAGTGAGGGTATTTGGCGGGATCTCACCTGATGTATACAATGCAAGGGTACATTTCAAAACAGCTAAGAGTATATTATAAAGGACTTACCATAAAATCTTCTCTGTCAGCTCGGCTCCCAGTCTTCAGCATTCTTGGGTACATTCTGGTCATAATCCTTCCCCCTGGATGGGAGCTTCTTTCAAAAGCTGGCTCCAGTCAGCTTTGTCTCTCCTCCCTATTTTCCATACTTTTATTCTTTTGATGGCTGAACAGTATTTTCTTTTATAAATCTGGCACTACACCTGCATGCCCCTAAGTTGACAGTGCTGGTGGAGGAAACCCCATCTGGAGATGAGCCTGTGTTTTGGGGTGGTTTGCAGGAAAAGAGGAGAGCCTACTGGGAGCTAAAAGGAGTGCCCAGCCTAAGGAGCAGGCATTTTGCTTACTATGGAGCTGTGGTTTTCGAGGCAGGGCAGGCTGAAGGGAGAAAGCAGTGAGCAGGAGAGGTGGCTGGTGCTGGAGTGGGGAAGTCACCTGAGGAGGAATGAGGAGGGTGGAAGAGGATGCATCCCTGGCCAGCACTGGACAGTATCACTTCTTAGAAGATTGGCGAGGAAGAAGAAAGGAAGAACCGGGGTCAAGAAATTGCCTGGAGGTTCTGAGAAGGGCAGGCCTGTGATTAGGATGGAGAGGCAGGCTGAGGGCAGCAGTGATTGACTTTCTCCACAGACATACAGGGGTTTGTAAGGACCCTCACTAATGTAAACTCTGAATTCAGAGTTTCCTTTCAGAGGAAAGGGGACTGACTTCAGGCTCCAGGAAGAGGAACATCTGGGGAAGCAGGAGGAGTACCCTGGGCTGGACCTGGCTGCTAGGCGACCAGAGACACTTCCAGGATCAAAGAACCTGCCCTTGAGAAAGGCAGCTACTGAAGACGAGTTGGGCTCCCTGGATTTGATTTCTGGAATAAGGAAGTCTGCACAGGGATGTCATGACATCTGGGATCAGAGGCTATGGGGAGAAGAGGAGGTTGGAGGTTCAGAGGCTCAAGAGAGTTTGGGTGAAGCCAAGAGTGTGGCCTTTCAGGTGCAGCAGGTAATAGAATTTTTGGAAGAAGGTCAAGAATGGTCCTATTGGGCCCCATCCTTCCTGGAGTGAGTGGGGCCAGTGCCTGCACACATGGGATGCTTCCACTGTGACTTTACTCCACTGGGCAGCCTGGCCACACCCCCTTACCCTTACACCTTTCTCATCAGCAATGGGTGGGGAGCATTGAAGACACATGCACATTTGTTTCCCTAGTAGCTCCAGGCCCGGTCTATTCTGGCTCAGTTGTCTTTCTGCCCCAGTAGGGAGTGAAGCCTATCTTGATGTGTGCTGTAGTTACCTGGATCTCATAAATGAGTTCCCATTCCCATTCCCATAGATCCCACTTTCTCCTGCCACCACCTAGGATGTCAGAAGAAATCCAAAAGGAAAAACTGTCCAGAGCCAGGAAAAAGGTACAACATGCCAGAGTATCAGCTTTCAACACAGGCCAAGATCCCCTCCTGAGACTAGCAGAGCTATCCTGACACTAGCAGAGCTATCCCCACAGTGCCCCTTGGTTCCCTCACCAAAGTCTCCTCAGCCAGTCCTGGCCCCTCAACACACACTTCCAACTCACCCCCAGTTGCCTACAATGACTCTGAGCTTGTGATTCCTCTAACTCCAAACTCATTTCCCAGCCTCTT
>CAUYON010094382.1:0-35733 GCA_963573935.1 Arctocebus calabarensis | reverse complement strand
AGGTGCCTGTGGTCCTAGCTGCTTGGGAGGCGGAGGCAGGAGACTCGCTTGAGCCCAGGAATTGGAGGTTGCTGTGAGCTGTGATGCCACAGCACTCTATCCAGGGTGACAACTTGAGGCTCTGTCTCAAAAAAAAAAAAAAATTAGCCGGGCAGTATGGCGGGCACCTATAGTCCCAGCTACTTGGGAGACTGAGGCAAGAGAATTGCTTAAGCCCAAGACTTTCAGGTTGCAATGCCACAGCACTCTACCGAGGGCAACATAGTGAGACTGTTTCAAAAAAAAAAAATTACTATTATTGATTAACTGCTTACAGTACGCTAAGGGCTATAACCCCTTTACACGAATTACCTCATTTAATTCTCACAATAGTTCTTCTAAGGAACTATTATTATTAATCTCATTTAGATCAGGAAACAGGCTTGGAAATGTGAAGTCACTTGTCTTGCCTTCCTAATTAGCTACAACGCACTGAGCTAGATGTCAGAGCACAGCACCCAGTCCTTATGTGCTCTGGATCAATATTAATTAGTTGGCACGTGGGGATCAGCTGTCCAGATGCTCCTTCACTATCTAGCAAGAAAAGGCAAGTCTAAACACCTTTGCTGGCTGAAATCCAAACATTTCTAAGTTTACCCTTATGGTAGAGCAACCTCTTGCAGGTGGAACTGAAGCAAATCCTCAAGCCACCCCCACCACCACCCCCATCCCTGCCCACCCTCTCCTGCCAATCTCTTTCCCAGCACGGCAAACCCACAATCAGCCCAAGTCTGTGGGCTGAAGCTTTTTATAGTCAGCTCTTCCACCCAGGGTGCTAATTCCCATTGCTCACACCCACACTGTGTACAAACATGCAAATCATTAACATTTCCATTTACCAGACTGGTATAGCCCTGAGCTGCTAGGATTTTTGAAGGAGATAATGATTCAATTTGCAATTACTGCTGCAATTTTTAATTTCCAAGGAAACTTCTATGAGAGTTGTATTCCCAAGACACAAAATGAACACTATAGGCAACCCTTCAGATTATTTTTGAGAAAGAAAATAATCTCTCTCAGGACCACACTGGAGCCACACTGCCTTATCAGGAGGGAAGGAAGGAGGGAGAGAGGGAAGGAGTGAGAGAGGGAGGGAGTGAGGGAGGGAGGGCTAGCCAGCCACACTTCTGGGGGTGGGGAAATATAGGCCTATTTCAGAGAAGTTCAATTGGGTTCTAAATTTCAAAATTTCCCCAGAAATTTGTCTGAATCAACAACCAAATGTTAACTCTTTATGGGACCCTTTTGCAAGGCAATCTTTGGCCATGTGAACAATAATCAATAAATTGCTCTTCCTAAATTCAGAATTGCTGCAGGATAGGGGAAAGTGTACCTACTTTCATACCTGTATATCTCTATCTTGCGCAGAGAAAGGCCAAGAAGGAACATTTCTGAGTCCTATATACCCACCAACGTTGGCAGTCACCTTTGTTTGTGCACACTGTGCACCAGGCTCTGCCCTTCACATGCCTACATTCATTTATGCCCAGGGGGACGCGGCAGCCAGGAGCACTCACGATGGGCACCAGTGCCAGGCACCGTGCTAGTGTTAAGGACAGAACAATGAATCCAGCAGACAGTAGTCAGATGGCTTACAATTAGGTGATAACATGAATAAAAAAGAAAATAAGTAACATGACAAGATGCAGTCATTAGAGAAGGCCTGCGTAGAAGAGGGCAGTGAGGGAATTTGGCATTACAAAATTTGTTCAAGGCTCAAGCAGCTAAGGTGTCAGCCACATACACCTGAGCTGGTGGGTACAAATCCAGCCCGGGCCTGTGACAGCTGCAACCAAAAAATAGCCAGGTGTTGTGGCGGGCGCCTGTAGTCCTAGCTCCTTGGGAGGCTAAGGCAAGAGAATCACTTAAGCCCAAGAGTTGGAGGTTGCTATGAGCTGTGATGCCACAGCCCTCTACCCAGGGCGACAGCTTGAGGCTCTGTCTCAAAAAGAAAAAAAAAAAAAAAAATTGTTCAAGGTCAGAGAATGGGGGTGGGGGTGGGGAGTGGGTGGGCAGAACTCTGGGGTTGAAACTCTCAGAATCACTTTGGAGTCACAGACTTATCCCTCTTCTCATCTTATTTTCTGTTTGGGGCCAAGGGAAACTCACAATGGTAATACAAATGAGTTAAATTTATCAACCATGAAAAGCATCCATTCCATTACTCACTAAAAAACCAACACATTGGCTCGGTGCCTGTGGCTCAATGGGCTAAGGCGCCAGCCATGTACACCTGAGCTGGCAGGTTCGAATCCAGCCGGGCCTGCCAAACAATAATAGTGGCTGCAACCAAAAATGGCCGGGCGTTGTGGTGGGCGCCTGTAGTCCCAGCTACTTGGGAAGTGGAGGCAGTAGACTCGCTTGAGCCCAGGAATTGGAGGTTGCTGTGAGCTGTGATGCCACAGCACTCTATCCAGGGTGACAGCCTGAAGCTTTGCCTCAAAAAAAAAAAAAAAAAAAAAAAAACACATTTTGTTATGTTTTGGGTCCTGAGAGCTATGAAAAATAAAATCAGACCTGGTGCAGTGACTCATCCTATAATCCTAGGACTTTGGGAGGCTGAGGTAAGACGACTGTTTGAACCCAGGAGTTTAAGACCAGCCTGAGCAACCTACCAAGATCCTATCTCTACAAAAAATTAATGAGCGAGGTGTAGTGGTGCACACTGTAGTCCTAGCTACTGAGGAGGCTGAGGCAGGAGGATTGCTTGAGTCTAAGAGTCAAGGTCACAGTGAGCTATGATTGCACCACTGTACTCAAGCCTGGATGACGGAGTAAAACAGTCAATAAATACATACGTACATACAGAACAGTGCAGTAATTCAGAAGAGTACATAGCTCCCTCACTGGGTGCCTTCCTGCACTGCCCAAAGTCATCAGAGAGGGCACCAAGTGCTCTCGAGGGCGACACCAGGCAGAGGCAGGGAGATGCACTTTCCCCACAGTGGTGTTCTGCCACTTAGGTCTGAACTTTCCACATGTATGATACGGAAATACATGTAAACACTGCAAAGGGCAGATAATATTTCCTTTAAACTCATCTTAAGCCTGTATTCTCCAGAGCATTTGCCAACACAGGGCAACCAGCTAGGTAGAAGTCAGGGGCTACCTGGGCTGCCTGTCACAAATCCACATGGGGACATGCTCAGGTTTCCCATTTGCAGCCCCTAAAGTAGACGCTGACCATACTGCTTACCCTTGAATCTGGAGCCATCATTACCCACCATGACTTCCCAACCATGTTGAACGTGGACTGCAGAAAACACACTCAGATCAGGGTCAGGGTGGTGCCCAGGATTCATGAAATCCAGTCCCTAAACACTGTCTTAAAACCCCATTTCCAAAAGTGCTCATCCTTTAAAAACAAACAGACCAACTAGGAAGACGACTCCACACCCTGTCCCTGCAGCTCCTGGCAGGGCATGTGCAGTATGAAAAGCGGCTTCGTGTTCTGAGGCAGACTCTGGCTGGGGGGGCAGGGCAGGTCTGCTCTACATGGCAAAGCTGAGCTCTTGGTCAGCAGTATCTGTGAAGGCTCAGAAACCACGGTTGTGAGCTGCTCTGTTCTCTTTATCCCCAACTCACCGTGGATCGTGAAATCCCTACTATCAACAGTGGGCTAACGACACCTCTCATTTAAATTATTGAACATAATTAAACAAAATAAAACATGGAACCTTTCTGTTTATCCATAAATCCAGATCTTTCCCATGAAAATTTTAAATTTTAACTCTTATATTTTTCTTTTCTTTTTTTGAAACAGGCTCATTTCATCTCCTTTGATAGAGTACCATGGCATCATAGCTCACAGTAACCTCAAACTCTTGGGCTCAACAGATCCTTTTGCCTCAGCCACCTGAGTAAAGCCAGAACTACAGGAGCCTGCCACAACACTTAGCTAGTTTTTCTATTTTTAGTAGAGATGGGGTCTCACTTTGCTCAGGCTGGTCTCAAACCCCTGAGCTCAGGTGATCTATCAACCGTGACCTCCCAGAGTGCTAGGATTACAGGCCTGAGCTGCTGCGCCCAGCCTTAACTCTTACATTTTTCTAAGGAGAACCAGGGACAATAAAAAGTAGGTGAATATATTAAGATGATGCTTTTGAGTTATTGTATCCATGCTGACTTTCTTCCAGGTGGCTGGAGACACCAGCCCACACGGCACTGAATTCAGAAAACTGAATGCACCTCAACCAGCCTCAGTACATCTCCCCCCACCACCCCCTGCTAAGATTCATCCTAAAGGACACTGAACTATGATATCAAGTCAGAACTGGTTTTTAAAATTTTTTATGTGAAAAATACATTAGACAAAGGATAACAAACCTCATATACCCATGACTTGTATTCTAACACTTGCTACATGTATCCTACTTTGTTTACCTGTAGGCCCCCATTTATTTATTTATACAGTATAATTATTTTGCTGAACCATTTTAGAATAAATTACAGACAGTGTAACTCTTCACCTGAGTAGTCCAGCATGACCATCCAGACAGAGCATTCACCTGTGTGGCTTGCCGCTACACACCAGTAAAACCGTTCCCTGTTATAATCTACTACCGACTTCATAGTCACATCTCCCCAACTATCCCCAAAATGTCTTTTGATAGATGTTTTGTTTAAATCAGACTCTAATCAAGGATGACCGCAGATCACACTTTTCAAAGTGGCATGTGAAACAAAAGAATAATTGAAGGACACTCAAATGGCCTGGAACCTGGCAGCTATCAGCATCCCACCTACACTATCCCTTTTAAAAAGAAAATAAAAAACAGATCTATAATTTTACCACAAATGGCAAATAATGTTAACAGTCCCACGAATTTTCTTCCAGTTACCCTATCTTTTTTTTTTTTTTGTAGAGACAGAGTCTCACTTTATCGCCCTCAGTAGAGTGCCGTGGCGTCACCCAGCTCACAGCAACCTCCAACTCCTGGGCTTAGGCGACTCTCTTGCCTCAGCCTCCCGAGTAGCTGGGACTACAGGCGCCTGCCCGGCTATTTTTCTGTTTTGCAGTTCGGCCTAGGCCAGGTTTGAACCCGCCACCTTCGGTATATGGGGCCGGTGCCCTACTTGCTGAGCCATAGGCGCCGCCCCCAGTACCCTTTCTTTTCATAAACACCTACTGGTCTATACAGCTGAGAATGAACTATCTTGCTACAGAACAAATGCTACTGCAACTTTTCCTGGCAAGTGGCAGTAAAGACCTGGTGCAGTCTGTACGTGCCATCTCTGCCATGCCTGCAAGGCTGCCAACTGCTGGCCTACCGGGTTAGTAACTGTGAGAAAATGACACTAAGTACGTCAGAGACTGCACTGCCTTGGGACACCGCTAAAAGTGCCCCAATTCCAAGCACAATACTGCACTGCTTTGCAGCCTCCTGGCTTCCTTCTCCTTGAGCCACTGTAAATGCAAGCCCTTGAGAGACAGACCAGGTGTTAAAAGAGGTCCAGAGTGGATAAATGTGAGATTTTTTACAGAAGGTACTTTGAACCCTGTAGAAGAAAGGTGTTATATATTTTAAAACTATTAATAACATTCTTTAAGCCAAAACTATCACAAACACCTCAAACTCCTGGATATCAAACTCCTTGAACCCAGGAGTTTGAGGTTGGTGTGAATCAGGCTGATGCCATGGCACTCTAGCCTGGGGCAAGAAAGTGAGACTCTGTCTCAAAAAAAAAAAAAGTGAAAATTTTCAATGAACAAATACATACTGCCCTGGATAAAATATCTTGAGCTGAAATAAATTCTGAGCCAAGCCATCATATTAAGATACGAGTCACTTTATTCCTTAGGAGAGCATCTGTTAATTTTCTTTAAAGTACGTTAAACCGCGAGTGTTTTCTGAGCTGGAAGGTGCTTCCCCATGTAGTTTCAGCTCTGGTGTTGAGCCAAATCTCTCAATAGAAGGCTGCCTACTTGTTTCTTCCTGGAAATGAAACCCAGGGCTTTCTTACCTTGTCTCCAGGGGCACAGATGGCTCTGTTTCAGGGGTTTCTGTTTTTCAACAGCATTGCCCATTCTAAAAAGCCAGAAGATCACAGGGCACTTCTAGGCCCAGATGTCTTTGTTGAACAGCAAAGAAGGACTGGGTCACTACCCGAAATGGGACTCATCTCTTAGACATCTCAACTGTGAGAGCCCTGGCTGATCCTCATAAGAGCTTGAAGAATTCTACTCTGAAATGTCTTTGCTTTCAAACTCTCTTCGGTCCCAGGGAGGAAATCAGAAGAAAAGGCTTGGTTATCGCCCTACCGGAGCCACAGTGACCGGCTATATTAAGCAGTTTGTTCCCAGCCCTCCTTTGAGACATTACTCATCAGCACACAGCAGCTCAGAGAATGAACTATACCTCCAGACACTTTCAATGCTGCTTTTCCCTTGGGGAGAAGTAGGGAACTGGGTGATCAAAAAGCTGAAAGTTGTAAATGGCCCATTCTGGAGAGTATTGGGAAGACACTTTCCCACAGACCCTATGCCACACCTTCTACCAGGGGTCTCAGACCAGAGTGCTCCACCCTCTGGGTGCTGTTAGAGAAAACAAGCTGGTTTCATTAACTACATTTCCAAGGGGAAAGCAAAACACCAGAAAGCAGCTCTCTTCCAAAGAAGAGAAACTGTAAGCAACAAACACAGCTAAAAATGTATAACCTCGAGTTCCAAACTTCCACTCTATTCTGAGAACAATTTTGCTGGAGAACATATTATCCCACCTAAATTTTGAAAAATAAGTTTCCTGGAAGAAAAGGACATAAAATCACACATTCTTGGTAAAAAGGAAGAAAATGTTGAGGTAGATGAAAAGATTTTATTTATTTCAATCCTGGAATTAGAGGCTAGAAAAGTTCTTAAAGAATCCCCTGTAGCACAATGGGCACGAACATAGGTCCTGGAGGCCTTCCACCAGGCTGGCCAGCTGAGCATAGCCATCTCAATTCCTCCCCTGTTAAATGGGCTTAGTCCCAGTCCTACTTCCTCAGTTATAATGAGGATCAAATAAAAAAGAATGTTTGTGAAGTTCTCAGCATGCTGCCTGACACTTAAAAGCCCTTGCTGAATATACATCATTTTTACAAACTTAGACTGAGAAACTACATTAACTTGGACGGCAGACTTCTGGCTTCAGACAATTTAGCCAATGGCACCAAAGTATATTTATTTTATGGAACTGGATGGTACAATATGAACGAGAAGTATAGAACTGGAGGAAAATTTTAAAACAGGGCAGCACCTGTGGCTCAGTTGGTAGAGTGCTGGCCACATGTACCCAGGGTGACAGGTTCAAACCTAGCCCCAGCCAAAATGCAAAAAAAAAAATAGCCAGGCATTGTGGTGGGCACCTGTGGTCCCAGCTACTAGGGAGGTTGAGGCAAGAGAATCGCCTAAACCCAGGAAGTGGAGGTTGCTGCGAGCTGTGTGATGCCACAGCACTCTACCGAGGGTGATAAAGTGAGACTCTGTCTCTAAAAAAAAGAAAAAAATTGAAGACAACATTTCAAAAAAAAAAAAAACTACAAAACCAGAGTCTAAGTTTAAGAGGCACTTAATCCTGTCATAACTTCTGGGCACTAGAGGCCATTATGTTATACCAGCCCCTGCTTGTTCTGAAGGAGAAAGATAGAATCTTGCCAATTTATGCAACACGAAGAAAGACAAATCTAAATCTCTACAAAACCTTAAGACTGCCTATTTTGATCTGTCAGTATAGAAATAACTTTTACAAAACCATAAATAGATTGCAAACTTGGCAAAGCAAATAAATAGCACATATGTTTCACCTCTCCACTGACACAGCAGGAAAAAGCAAATGCAAGAAGGCCCCCTACTTCCCTCACTCAGCTTTTACCCAAATTGAGTGGCAACCACAAACTAGAAAAAGGAAAAGGGCCAGATACCCCAACATGCCAGAGAAACCTAAACCTCCAAGCTTTAAATACCGTACTACATACACTGAAGAAAAATGATGTGCCCTCACTTAGGAATCTTTTCCCCGTATCATATGCTCTTCTGCAACATTCTTGTATTAGATAACTCATTATCTGAGTATAATTAAGATAAAATTCCATTTACAAACATGTGTACCTTAAGAATAATATTTTGATTATGGAAAGTGATGTGAGCTGGAGAGGAGACACCGTGGCCCCTGCCATCTGACACGTTGGGGACAGGGAGAGCCCCCCTGCACACAAGAGACCGCTGGACTCCCAGGAAATCCAGGGTGGAGTTCTGCGAGGCATCGCTCACGTCGGCAGGGGGCTTTTGGTTTTTTTTAATTGAAATGTCTAAGAGGGAGGGGCTAATGGACCACCCCCTTCCCACTGCACACATTCGCCCACCCAGACCCAAAGAAGAGGCTGGGCTCTCAGGCAAGTACCCAGTAACTGACACAAAGCTTTGTGTATGGAATTTGTCTGCTGGGAGGAAAGTCTGATGTTGGTCACTTCCCTCCTGGAGAAAAATACAACAATACAAGGAAGCACCAAGCACTGTGGGAATGTTCTAAGTGGGAGTTCCAGTTCAGTCCAGAGCATAAACAAGGGAGATGACCAGCCTGGAGGTCAGGCCCAGCAGAGAACTGAGGCAGAAAGTCTAGGAGCCACTTTTCTGGGTCCTCTAGACTCTGCTTTTAAGTGACTTCCCTGCCCATCCCTGGAAGAAATCATCAAAGGCAAAGACATATTGCTTGTAGTGTCAGAGGAAACGCAAACTCAGGACTCTCTTATGACACACTGGACTAGATCGGTCCCAGAATGTTACCACTGGTGGGGCCTCAGAGATTTATTCAACACATACCAGCACAGAGTTTAGTCAGAGTCATATAACATGAGCAAAGAATAGAGGTACTACTGTGATCAGAGCTGAGAAATTTGGGGTGGGGAAGTGTGTCTAGCAGGGCGACCTGATCTAATCTGTGAGGTCAGGGCAGGTAAAACTTGGAGGAGAAGCAGCAGTGGATCACGCAGAGGGACAGAGAGCATTCTGGGCAGAAGCACAGCAAGTGCAAAGGCGCTGTACTGCTGAGGTGCATGAACAGAGGGGTGGGGCTCAGAGGGGAAGGGCCTAACGGGTCCAGGACTTCGTCTCCCAGCGCTCACTGGGTGCAAAGGTGTTGGGAAAGCCGTGTGTGTTTATTTTTCTAAAGTCTATGGCTTTTTCCAAAGTCTTGAAGAGTTCCAAAAGGTTAAGAACCACTGAACTAGTCCAATTCATTATGACAAAATGGGGAAACTGCAGTCCAGAGAAAAAAGACTTTCCCTAAGGTTTCACAGGAAGGTTGGAGAACCCAGGTCACTGACTCTCAGTCTAGTACACTCCCATAGCCAGCCAACCGCTTTTTTCTGCAGGGATGTGTCAACAACAAATGTTACTCCTCACTGAGCATTGACAGAGTCCCAACAAGGCGGGACTATTTCTCTGACCAGAAAGTGGCCTAGAAGTGATATTCTAAAGCAGCAGTTCTCAATCTGTGGGTTGTGACCCACAAGAACTATATTAAAGGGTCGCGGCATTAGGAAGGTTGAGAACCATTCCTCTAAAGAAATCAACTGAGGGTGGCTCATCGAGTAGGGCGCTGGCCCCATATACCGAAGGTGGCGGGTTCAAACCCAGCCTCCGGAACTGCAAAACAGAAAAACAGCCAGGCGTTGTGGCGGGTGCCTATAGTTCCAGCTACTCAGGAGGCTGAGGCAAGAGAATCGCCTAAGCCCAGGAGTTGGAGGTGGCTGTGAGCTGTGTGATGCCACAGCACTCTACCCAGGGCGATAAAGTAAAACTCTGTCTCCACAAAAAAAAAAAAAAAAGAAATGAACTGAGTCACCAGCCCATCCTTCTTGGGCTAACCTAACCTGGAAAACACAGGGGCTCAGAGCCTGCCCTTACGTCCAATTCCAAGGACCCCCAATGTGGCTTCTGGCTGTTCAAGGCCCTCCGTGGATGATGCTGGCTTATTACAAGAAGGGCAAGCAGGGAAGAGCTTCACTGCTAACTCAGCATCCAGCCTTTGGAGGAAGCTGTTTATTTGTTGTTCTTTTCAAAGTCAGGACTGGGCCAAGAACTACATCTAGCCCTTAGTACACGAAAGGGAAACAGCCCACATACCCAATTTTATCATTTCCACCTGTAATTGACAGACAGGCACTATTTTAAACAAAAGTGAACAAAAATAGGCCATATACTTGGTAGCTTATGTTCGTGATCCCACCCTTGGGAGGCTGAATACTGAAGCAGGAGGATCTCTTGAGGCCAGGAGTTTGAGACTAGCCTGGGCAATATAGCAAGACCCTGTTTCCATAAAAAATAGAAAAATTAGCTAGGCATAGTGCCATACACCTGTAGTCCCAGCTACTTGTGAGGCTCAGGCAGGAGGACTGCTTGAGCCCAGGAGTTTGAAGCTGCAGTGAGGTAAGATGACACCACCGCATTCTAGCCCAGAGTGAGGCACTGTCTCCAAAAAAAAAAAAAAAAAGAAAGAAAAGGAACAAAAAGAGATTTCTCCTTTGTCATTTATTTCATGATATTTAGAAGACTTGGGGGAAAGTGTAAATATGTGCAGACAATTATGTGTTAAACTCTTGAAGCTTCCTGGAATACGTGAAGAGGGAAATCTCAAGAACCTAGATTGGATCTGCCTTTGAGCCCTTCCTCCCTTGTCCACCCACATCCCCCGCTTCCCCACACTAGGACTGGGCACCATGCACAGCTGTGCTGCAGCGCAGTGTCCCACCATCAAGGCCCCACAGTGTCTGCACCAGCAGGCCCACGTGGGGAAGGCTCAGCCTCCTGACTCTGTGGCCTCCTGTCTTTTAAACCCATTACTTCCACAGACACAGTCATCAAATCTGACTAAGCAACTCACTACTGGAAAGGCAGCCCAAGCAGGGAAAGCACAGAAATCACCGGCATGCACTCGGATTGTCTCCCTGGCCGGTGAGACACATGCTCTTGTTAAGTGTCAGGAGTCCACACCCAATAAGCATTTATTCAACAAAAATGAGTGAGCTTCAACTTTGTAATGGGCACCGTTCTGGGCTCTGGTCAAATAGTTGACGAGGAGTTTACCTTACTATGAGAAAGAAGATCGCAGAAAGAGAAGCAAATAAATGCTATGTTAAAAAATAAAAGACCAGGTACAGTGGCTCACAACTGTAATCCTAGTACTCTGGGATGCCAAGGTGGGTGGACTGCCTGAGCTCACAGGTTTGAGACCAGCCTAAGCAAGAGCAAGTCCCTGTCTCTAAAAATAGCCGGGCATAGTAGTGGGTGCCTGTAAGTCCCAGCTACTTGGGAGGCTGAGGCAAGAGAATTACTTGAGCCCAATTGTTTGAGGTTGCTATGAGCTGTGATGCCAGGGTACTCTACCAAGGGTGACAAATGAGACTCTGTCTCAAAAATAAAAATAAAAGTGAAGTGAAGTGAAGTGAAATAAAATAAAAGTCTAGTGAAGGAGACAGAAAGTGATGAAAGCACTAGTTTGCTATATCAGACCCAGTGGCTAGACAGTCTCTCTAGTGACATCTGTAGAGAGACCAGATAGAACTAGGGAGCTGGCAGGCAGGAGGGCTCTTGTGATCTGAGGACTTCCCACCATGAAACTCCATCAACCCTACCACTGAATCCACTTCACCATATGAGAAATTGATTTTTAAAAAGGAGGAAGAGCTAGGTGTGGTCACAGCTGGGGAGAAGGGGGAGGTGCCTGAGGCAGGAGGATCGCTTGCCCAGGTGTGGGAGGCTACAGTGAGCTGTGACTACACCACTGCACTCCAGCCCGGCGACAGAGAGACCCTGTCTTGAAAAAAAAGAAAATTCAGACACAGCTTGTAAACATTTACCACTATACTTTTAAAGTACTAATGTGAATTCTGTGTGACTTTAAACACAGTTTAAATTTTAGA
Organism: Arctocebus calabarensis; assembly: GCA_963573935.1. Taxonomy (NCBI): domain Eukaryota; kingdom Metazoa; phylum Chordata; class Mammalia; order Primates; family Lorisidae; genus Arctocebus; species Arctocebus calabarensis. Next base: position 23,793 of record CAUYON010094382.1, on the reverse strand, counting down.
ATTCTTTTCTTTTTAAGAGCAGAGATCTTACCACATTGTCCAGCCTAGTCCCAAACTCCTAGGCTCAAGCAACCCTTGCCTCAGCCTCCTGAGTAGCTGAGACTACAGGCACATGCCACCACACTTTGCAAAATTTTAGTTTTGTCTTCCAGTTCTGGACGCTTAATTTTTAAATGTATTACTTACCATGATGGCAAATACAAATTAACTGGCTAATATCCCAAGGCACAACACACATTGAGGGCGAGATTCATAAAAGAGTCTTCTTGGTAACTGCTAATATTCTGGCCACCTTCTTGTCAGAGCTAAGTAGATCATTGTTGTTTTTTACCTCATAATACTGCTGACAAAAAGTATGTACTAGGGCGGCGCCTGTGGCTCATCGAATAGGGTGCCGGTCCCATATACCAAAGGTGGCGGGTTCAAACCTGGCCCCAGCCAAACTACAACAAAAAAATAGCCGGGCGTTGTGGCGGGCATCTGTAGTCCCAGCTACTGGGGAGGCTGAGGCAAGAGAATCGCCTAAGCCCAGGAGTTGGAGGTTGATGTGAGCTGTGTGACGCCACGGCACTCTACCGAGGGTGATAAAGGGAGACTCTGTCTCTACAAAAAAAAAAAAAAGTATGTACTAGACACAGCAGAAGTGTCAACATTTTCTTCTTCACCATGCTTATATTATTAAATTCATTTTTTTTTTTTTTTTGGAGAGACAGAGTCTCACTTTATGGCCCTCAGTAGAGTGCCGTGGCATCACACAACTCACAGCAACCTCCAGCTCCTGGGCTTAGGCAATTCTCCTGCCTCAGCCTCCTGAGTAGTTGGGACCACAGCTGCCCGCCACAATGCCTGGCTATTTTTCTGTTGTTGTTGCAGTTCGCCAGGGCCGAGTTTGAACCCACCACCCTTGGTTATATGGGGCCAGCGCCCTACTGACTGAGCCACAGGAGCTGCCCTAAATTCATTTTTAGTTCTGTGGTGTCTTTTGGGGAATATTCTGAAGCTACTTCTCCATTTTATAAGGGTTTGTTTCAGTATTAGGTAGTGGCTTCAAACCAGCCCTCCCACATGCCAGCTGGACAAGTCACGTACATCTTTCATCTATAAAATGAAGCCACAATCACCTTCTTGCAGTGCTTTTGGGAGGATTAAATATCCATAGCACAGTTCCTGCCATTAGCATACTGAAGTCATTTGTTATAATCATCATCATCATCATCATTCTAAGGGCAATTTTTTATTTTTTAGGTCAAATCTCCAGGTCTCTGTCCATTGCTCCCCACACTTTGAGCAGCAGCAGCGCCCCCTGGACTGAGTGGAAATGCCAATTCTCAGATCACAGAGACACACAGAATCAGAAACTAAGGGCTGGAGCCCAGGTGCTGTAGTCTGAGAACTGCTGAGCAGACAGATGGCAGCCTGAGACCCAAAAGGCCCTGAGGACAGGGAGCACCTGACCCCAGTGGACCCTGTCAACAATACCTGCTAACATAACAGGTGCAAGTTACCATTTGTCACAAACACAAAGCTTCCTATCTGTCTTTCTGGCTGTTTTCTTTAAACCCTGAATATACCACTTGCATAAAAATGAAGTTTCTTATAAAAATTGTATCCCCATACTCCTTTCTATAGCAACAGAAAAAAAAAAAGCTCTGTCCAGCTTAACCCAGACTATTGTCCCTTATAATTACTTTTCCAACTGCCTCTGTAAGACTTAAATCGACACAAATACTAATATCCCTTCCATCCATTCCAAAGAATATGAATTTAAGATATGATTAATTTAATTTCTATCATAAGGGAAATACACTCTGGCTGTTGTATGTACATGTTTACTGTTTCTTTGAGACAGAGCCTCAAGCTGTCGCCCTGGGTAGAGTGCTGTGACGTCAAAGCTCACAGCAACCTCCAACTCTTGGGCATAAGTGATTCTCCAGCCTCATCCTCCCAAGTAGCTGGGAATACAGGCGCCCACCACAACTTCTGGCTACTTTTTGTTATTGTTGCAGGTTGTCATTGTTGTTTTAGCTGGCCTGGACCGGGTTTGAATCCACCACCCTCAGTGTATGTGGCCGGTGCCCTGCAGATTGAGCTACGGGTGCCGCCTGTTTACTGTTTTGTAAACCAAACGGTCCCAGATTTGATGCTGCCACAAGTTGAGTGATTGGAACACGTGAAGTCTCAGATGCCAGAGGGAGAATAGAACCAAAACCACCCCCCACTGGCCCTTCTGTGGCCTCAATGGGCTTGGTGCGGCACTGGATCAGGCTGCGCTTCTGTAACAGTCTTCTTACTATAAACTCAGGCCCTCTTCAACACAAATGTGTGGAGTGTAGCAGTTGTAAATTACTCCCTCAGTGTTTTCTCATTCAAACCAGGACACTTTTGAGAGGGACAGGGAGGGTAATATTAATAATTATGCCAGGACAGCAGGATTAAGCCAGGAACTATGATCAGCACCCCATCTGTTACGATCTACCTGAGCAGAGCCATCCTCAAAGTAATTTTCCCTTAGTGTGCAGATATCTAACTGGAATAGGGGTAGAACTACAAGCAAAACTCCACCAGAATCCGACTCTCCAATCAAAGACTCAGTCTAACTTACAGGAGAAGCCTGACCTTAGTCACAGTGGGCTCTACCAGGGCAGGAGCCCAGACGGCTATGCCGGAATCTCAAGCACCTACTGTCAAGAACTACATGTAACAGGCATTCAAGAAATCAGCTGATCGGTGGACCAATACTTCCTATCATATCTCCTTGATTCTAAGATATATCCAGTTGGTTCTTTGCATGTATGGGGCCCACATTCATGTAGTCAACCAAGGATTGAAAATATTTTGGAAATAAATGGATGGCTGTACCTGTACTGAACGTGTACAAATGATTTTTTCCTTTTCATTATCTCCTAAGCATACAGTATGACAATTATTTACATAGCATTTACTTTATATTTGGTATTATAAGTGAGCCAGAAAAGGCTTAAAATATGCAGAAGGCTGTGTGTAGGTCACCTGCAAACACTACACCTTTTTCTATCAGGGACTCAAGCATCCTTGGATCTTGGTATCTTCAGGGGTCCTGGAAACAATCCCCCAGGAATACTATAGGACAACCCTAATTTTTCACAGTTGCACTTTTTTCTTTCTTTCTTTCTTTTTTTTTTCATTTGAGCCAGAGTCTCATTCTGTTGCCCTGGGTAAAGTGTCCTGGCATCATAGCTCACAGCAACCTCAAACTCCTGGGCTCAAGGGATCCTCCTGCCTCAGTCTCCTGAGTAGCTGGGATTACAGGTGCCCAAAACCACACCCAACTAGCTTTTCTATTTTTAGTAGAGACAGGGTCTGGCTCTTGCTCAGGCTAGTCTCAAACTCCTGAGTTCAGGGATCCTCCCACTTCGGCCTCCCGGAGTGCAACGATTACAGGTGTGAGCCATCACGCCTAGCCACAGCTTCACTTTTTGGCCAGGGCTAGGTTTGAACCCACCGCCTCCGGCATACGGGGCCATCGCCCTACTCCTTTGAGCCACAGGCGCCGCCCCGCAGCTTCACTTTTCAAATCAACATGTGCGTGATATGCATTTCTCCTGAGAAACATTATTAAGTCAGTAATACTTTTTACACGTGTTGAGTATCTTAGTATCAAAAAAACACAGTTACTAACTGGTTACTAACCAGATTCACATGGAAGCGTGTTAATGATACTCATAGTACCAGAGACTCCATCATAGCAACCTCCAGGCGGGACTCCCACACAGAGACACCATCCGCCTAATGGGGCCTGCAGGCTGGGAAACCCTCAGAGAGATCCCAGATCAGCACTTTCCAACCTTTTTTATTGCGTGGTGCATATCGCGTGGTGCACTTGAATTTAGAAATCTATATAGGTTTATGTTGATCAAAAAAAAGGAAATGCTTACTGTGCTTTGAACTTCTTTCAAAAATAACGAATGATCTTTAAAATTTTTTGAGGGGCACCTAAGATCCTCTCCCAGCACACCAGTTGAATATCATTGTCCTGAATCTTGCCTCTGCCTGTGGGGTGGAACCTGCAGGCTCCCCTGTCCTTAAGTGCAGCCTTTTGACTGAACACCAATTTTACAAAACAAATTATTCCATTAAATTGTGAGCAGCAGAGAAAAATAAAGCTTTTCTTGCCTCCTGTGGTGCTTCACAAAGAATGATCTTAAAATCAGAAGGCAGTAGTTTCCCCACCTCTCTCTCTTCCCCTCCCCCAAGGCTGGTGATATCTTCTCAAGAATGAGGTGATAGCCTGGAATCTTGCCAAAGGGTGGAGTAAATGCTGTCAGTGTTGTCAACTCAGGGTAAGTGTGCTGACGGTATCTAGGCAGAGCCCTCACATGGAAGCCCTGAGAAGCTTGAGAGAGTCCTTACAAAGAGCCGACACGCACCAGGCACAGACGGGGTGCCAGGTCACAACACCCACCAGGAGCAGGGTCTCAACTAGAGCCTATGTTTAGGCCCCAGGACTTCCAAGGGCCACTGCTAGCACTGATGGAAAAGCTTGCCAGAGGGCAGCACTGGGCAAACCCCCCTGTGAGGGTCCTTGAAGGAACCCAGCATCCTTAGGTCAGGTCCAAAGTAACCAGATCCCCACCTGGGGAGTAAAAAGAGCTCTGGCTGAGTCAATCACTGAAACATGTCAGGTGGAAAGTCAAGTCCCTTCTGAGACCCTATGATTATATTCTTGCTCACTGCAGATACACAGCCCATCTCTTGGAAGGGGCGCACAGATACTGGCAAACCTTGTTTGAAAACAGCAGCCAGTCTGTTTGTTCCATCTGGTTCCCATTTATTGTTCTATTATAAGAGATATTACAAGGCTACAGATGAAGAGCTGTGGAGGGGAGGTATGGGGAAGGAGTGTGGAGCTTCTGTGCCCTCCCTGGGTGCCACCCTCCAGGAAGCCCCGCATGTCCAGCCATCTAGAAATTCTACTCTGTGTTCTGTACGTAGCCATCCTCAGGGAGGGGCATGAGGTGGTATCCTAGAGTTTCATTTCCCTAACGATTAGTGACGTAAGCATATTTTCATGTGTTTATCAGCCATTTGTATGATGGCTCCCCTCCCCATTTTCCCATACATTATTTTTGTTCATGTCGGGTGCTTCAAAGGGGCTTCTTCAGAGGAATGCCTATTCCCATTCCTTCAGAGGAATGCTTTGCCCATTTTCTAATTAGCTTGTTTGATTTTTGGTGGTCCCGTGCCATCTTTGTCTATTTCTAGCAAATAAAACTAGTTAACCAAGGCAATATTCTCGTGCAGATAAGCAGTTGTTATGTCCACATAATGGAATACTACTCAGCAATACTATGGAATTAATTAGAGATGAAAACAGCTTGATGGATCTCGAAGGCAGCACCAGAATCCTGCAGGTCAGGGTTCGCTGAGCGCTTTTACTCCAGGTCTCATACCCGAGTTTATATTTGCGTATTTTTGTTTCTTGGGTAGTAACTTCGATTAGAATAATTGACTTGCAAGTTATTTTTAAATGCATCTCCCCTCCCCATTTTCCCATATATTATTTTTGTTGATGTCGGGTGTTTCAAAGGGGCTGCATTTACAGCACCTTCTCCCCAAGGACCTAAAACACGAAACAAACGAGAACGAAACCCCCTTGCTTTGCTACTGCCATCCTCCCACTCTGCCCTGTCCCCTACAGGCTTGCTGGTTGTCACCTCCTGGGAAACCTGGAAGCTGAAACCTGATCAGTGAGAAAACCAAAAACCTTTTACGCTGGCAGGCCAAATAAACATGGAAAACCTCAGCACTTAAAAACAAAAACAAACAAAAAAACACAGATCAATTGCTGTGAGAAACACAAATCAATGGTTTGACTAAAAAGGTCCAGCGAGAAGGTTTCTCCAGGTGATAGAATTGCTCTTGTTCTATATCTGAATGTAGTAGTGGTTACATAGATCTCCCATGTTAAAATGCATAGAACGTTATAACTCCCTCAAAAGTCAATTTTGTTGTATTTAATTTTTTAAAAATCTCACCCAGAAGGGAAAGATTCCTCCTTTTTATTTACATAGGCATTACACCAAACAGCTTACACGCATCATTTCACAGAATCCTTACAAAACCCCAGGAATGTGATTACTGTTAACCTGGACCTATTTCTGAAAGAATTAGGAGAAACTAAGTCCTGATCACTCAGACTCCTAAGATACTATGTGATCTTTCCAAAACCCAGAGTGTCTGCAAATTATCATTTATCACACAGTAGTAGGAATTTCTAGTTGGCAGAAACATGTCTGCACATAATGTATCTTTCTCCCTGGGGATAATGTCCACAGAGCTTCCATCAGATGTTAGGTGACCTATGATTTTTTTTTTTGAGACAGAGTCTCACTTTGTCACCCGTGGTAGAGTGCCGTGGCATCACAGCTCACAGCAACCTCCAACTCTTGGGCTCAAAAAATTCTCTTGCCTCAGCCTCCCAAGTAGCTGGGATTGTATGCACCTGCCACAACACCCTGCTATTTTTCAAGACAAGGTCTCACCCTGGCTCAGGCTGCTCTCGAACTTGTGAGCTCAGGCAACCCACCCTCCTTAGCCTCCCAGCCTTCTCAGGGCCCTCAATTTATGAAGGTGGGAGGTAAGAGGCGCAGAGAGGGAGAATGGTCTGCCCCAGAGGGCACAGTGTGTCTGTGGCAGTGGCTCCATCACCTGAAGATGCCACCGTCCCCAGCATTCCCGGTGACAGTGACTCACATGCTCCCCAGATTATAGATCACGTGATTTCCTCAAGAATAGGTTCATTTCTCGTACCAAGTTGGGCCAAGGAATTTCAGGCTTCCTATAACATAGGGCAGTGCCTAGCCCCATTCTTATTTTGTCACACATAAAAACTTCATTTTACAACCTTGAATATTTAGAGTAATTAATAGAGAAAGCTCCCCATGAACAGAAAAAGCAAGGATAGATCACGCAGAAAAGCATGCTTTTGATCTGTGCCTTTGATTTTTGGATGAGCTCAGAGAATTAACATTTGTAAGGAGCTCTTGACAAGCTGAGGCAGAAGCCCAAATTAGTGTGGTTCTGCTGCTCCCAGGACCAAATGATTAGAAAGAGACAGACGGTTGCCCAGCTTTGGTCTCTGCAAACAGCACTGTGCTGAATGCTAGCTGCACTGAGGAACTCGCAAGGAGACTACACCATTTACTTTCACCTATCAGAAATTTCCAGGGCAGCAAGGGTTAAAGAAAACTCAGAACAACATAGCAGGATGCCTGAAATTATTTTAACTGTGAAAGCTAATCAAGGAAGAAAAATTAAGGGCATAAAATCACCCTGCTTGTGGTGTTCAATGAAGCTACTTACACAAGAGGACCTTGAATGGCTTATGGTATTTTAACTGTCACAAAACAAAAGCAACACATTATGATCAATTTACTTCTAGAGTGAAACAAAGATGGTTTAATTAGTTCTGAGAGTCACCCCTGCAAGGAGAAACTGAGGTGATATCTCTCGGGATGGAGCAAAAATATACACTGCTGGGGGATGAGCCCTGCTGTGACTCTGACACAAACCACAGCCTGAAAGCCAAAGCTCATTCCTTCTAGGAAGACTCAAGACATAACAGAAGTAGGACTTCCTTGGTCTACCTGCATGCAAGGGGGCTACAGGTGTAGCTGAAATGAAATGCCATCTACTCTTTCTATAACTGATCTTTCTGAAGGTTTATTAATTGTAAAAATGTATTCCCTGGAATTCAGGACTCTCAAATGATGAGTGGGGGTGAGGTGGGACAGAGACACAGAACAGAGAAAGAAAGAGAACTACATCAATAGTCAGGAACCTCCCTTCTTCTGTGAGTGCTGACGTCCAAATTTTACTTACCACACTGACTTTCTTTTTTTTGGAGACAAAGAGTCTCACTTTGTCACCCTTGGTTGAGTGTTGTAGTATCATAGCTCACAGCAATGTCAAACTCCTGGGCTCAAGCGATTCTCTTGCCTCAGCCTTCCAAGTAGCCGGGACTACAGTGTCCACCACAATGTCCAGTTATTTTTTAGAGACAAGGTCTCACTCTGGCTCAGGCTGGTCTCGGACCTGTGAGCTCAGGCAATCCACCCGCCTCAGCCTCCCAGAGTGCTAGGATTACAGGCGTAAGCCACGGCACCTGGCTCAGATTACCATTTTTAAAGAAATGGTCACTTTGGGCTCAGTGCCTGTAGCTCAGCAGCTAGGGCACCAGCCACATAGGGAACCAGAGCTGACAGGTTCAAAACCAGCCTGGACCTGCCAACAACAAAGTCAACTACCACCAAAAAAAAAAATAGCTGAGCATTGTGGCAGGCGTCTGTTGTCCCAGCTACTTGGGAGGCTGAGGCAAGACAATCACTTAAGCCAAAGAGTTTGAGGTTGCTGTGAGCTGTGATGCCACAGCACTCTACCCAGGGGTGGCATAATGAGACTCTGTCTCAAAAAAAAAAAAAAAAAAGAAAGAAATGATCACTTTGGAGCAGAAGGGCAAAGACAAAGCTAAGATTTACTGAGTATTTTTTAAGTGTCCAGTCTGTGGCAAAATGTTTTCTGTACATCACCTTATTTAACCCTCCGTCAACACCATAAGTAGGTTACTGTCATGATTTTTTCCGTTTGACAGACAAGGAACTGAGACTTGGACAAGATGAAGTGACTGGCCCAACCTCTGACATCTATTTATGTGGAGCTGAGGTCCACAGGCACAGCTACAGGACTGACGTGCACACTCGTGGACACTGCCTCAGTGACCCCATCCTCTCTGCAAAGATGGGGAAAGTGAGGGCGAGAGGAGTGAGGGGCCCAGGCCAGTGCAGCAGTGCGGACCCAGGGGCTATGAAGTAGGCCTCAGGCTCACACTGCCTCCACATGGAGAGTATGCGTGGCGGGACTATCAACTCCCCAGGGGCACCTGCACCTCTACCCCTTTTCCTTCCCTCTCTCGGAAGCTGCAGCACTCTCAGGGACACTCAGCCAGGGTTGGGTGGGCAAGTGGACGAGTAGTGGGCAGGTGGGCGAAACTATGTGAACTCGGCTCAGCGCCCGGAGCATAGTGGTTACAGCGCCAGCCACATACACCGAGGCTGTGCGTTCCAACCCAGCCCGGGGCCAGCTAAGCAACAATGACAACTGCAACAGAAAAATACCCGGGCACTGTGGCAGGCGCCTGTGGTCCCAGCTACTTGGGAGGCTAAGGCAAGAGAATCACTTAAGCCCAAGAGTTTGAGGTTGCTGTGAGCTATGACACCACGACACTCTACCAAGGGTGACATAGTGAGACTCTGTCTCAAAAAAAAAAAAAAAAAAAAGAAAGAAAGAAAGAAAGAAACTATTTAAACACATAAGGGCCACTTCCCACTCTTGTGCCACTGGTGAAAGGTTTCTCCAAAGTAGATTCTCAGCAAATGTACTTTTCAGCCACTTTTACAATTGAGAAAGCAGAAGTTGCTTCATAATCTGTAGGCAGACATGGGGCTACCTAACAGTCCTACAGAGAGGCTGGAAAGCCCCAGGGAAATCCCAAAGCAGGTTCTAACCAAAGACAGTGGTGGTGCCTCTAAGTTAGCTATGGACTCAAACAGATCAGCATTAGACTCCAGGCCAGGAGGGGGAGGGACACAAAACTCAAGTGACTTTGGCAAGTCACTTTCCCTCCTTTGCCTTCTCCTTGTGCCATTGTCAAATGGCACAAGAACTACCATTTTTCTCACTATAAGAATAGAATTAATTAAATTATAGGCATATCTGAGGTAAAGCTCCTGTCACACACTCTGGCACACAGGAAATACTCAATACTTTAGCAGTCCCCTTCCTCACCTGGGAAAACGCTGTGTAACTCCAATACCTTAAGAAACAAATAGATTAACAAAGCCTAAACCAACAAAGAAACTAATGTATATAAAAGTGTCTTAAAAGCTATGAGGAGTGAGGCAGCTCCTGTAGCTCACTGAGTAGGGTGCTGGCCCCATATACCGAGTGTGGTGGGTTCAAACCTGGCTCCAGCCAAACTGCAACAACAGCAACAAAAACATAGCCAGGCATTGTGGCAGACACCTGTGGTCCCAGCTACTTGGGAGGCTAAAGCAAGAGAATCACCTAAGCCCAGGAGTTGGAGGGTTGCTGTGAGCTGTGATGCCACAATACTCTACTGACAGTGACAAAGTGAAACTCTGTCTCTTAAAAAAAAAAAAAGCTATGAGGAGGCTTGGTACTTCAAGCGGCTAGGGCACCAGCCACGTATACCAGAGTGGTGGGTTTGAATCTGTTCCGGGCCTGCCAAACAATGACAACTACAACCAAAAAACAGCCAGGCGTTGTGGCAGGCACCTGAGTCCCAGCTACTTGGGAGGCGGAAGCAAGAGACTCACTTGAGCCCAGGAGTTGGAGGTTGCTGTGAGCTGTGATGCCACTGCACTCTGCCAAGGGTGACAGCTTGAGGCTCTGTCTCAAATTTCATTGTGGTAAGAGTTAAGTTAAAAACATCAACAAAATAAGCCTCAGTACACCCCACTTCTACTCACAAAGATTAGCATTAGAAAGTACTCTGAGGTAGGTTTGTCTGCCCCACCAAGTTATAACAGAGGATCAGAAAGATTAAGCGATGTGTCCAAGGTCACCAGCAAGGCTTCCTGAGCCCCGGTGAGGTTGAGCAGGACAGCCAGAAAAAGAGCTGTCCCCTCAAGACTCCTGCAACAATGTGGCCCTGTTACTGTAGCAGCTGCCTCTGTGACAGAGGGAGGGGTCCCCGAAATGCTCATTTTCCTCTAAGTCACACAGCCAAGAGAATAATGTCATCACAATGATGATAAAGATAAGTGGGGAATAGTCATATGGGCTTCAGTCCTAACTTTTTTTTTTTTGCAGTTTTTGGCCATGGCTGGGTTTGAACCCACCACCTCCAGCATATGAAGCCAGCGCCCTACTCCTTTGAGCCACAGGCGCCTCCAACGTCAGTCCTAACTTTACCTAACTCAGTACATGACTATGTGCAAATCTTTTTTGTTTTTTTTGGACACAGAATCTCAGTTTTGTTGCCCTCCATAGAGTGATATACCGTCATAGCTCACAGCAACCTCAAACTCTTGGGCACGAGCAATCCTTTTGCCTCAGGACCACAAGAGCCCACCACAACATCCAGCATTTTTTTTTTTTTTTTTACAGTTTTTGGCCAGGCCGGGTTTGAACCTGCCACCTCTGGTATATGGGGCCGGCGCCCTGCTCACTGAGCCATAGGCGCCGCCCCTAATTTATTTATTTATTCATTTATCATAGCATTTTGGTTAACATTAGCTTATTTAATTTCTTAAACCAGCCTTTGAAGCAGGCAGAAGAAAAAGAAATTGCATTTTACCATTAACCAAGCACAATTTGGGGGACACCAAGGAGTCCCCAGCTCATGTCTCCAGAACCCAGCTGTCTGCTCCTGGAGCCTCTGGTGTGTAGGGGACAGAGGGCTCCTCTTTCCGAGAGAGGGTCATCCTGCTGGCTCCTCCCAGCTGCGGCTGCCTGGTTACAGTTAAGGAGGACAGGAAGGAGGTTCCATTGAGGACAAGGACATAAACCGGAGAGATGTGGGGAAGAGCCGGCTTGGGCGGCCCTCAGACCTCTCAGGAGAGCCACCAAAAAAAACCCAGATCAGCACTTTGTGCTGGAACAGGGTGTCACGACCTTTTTATCCTAACTGTTGAATATTTAACTGATTTTTAAAATAGTGAAAGTTGTAAGCAATTAAAACACAGCGGATATATACACGTGATACGTTTGTGTGTCAGATTATGTATAACTTACAAATACATTTCCCAACCCCGCTCCCGGAATAATAACTGTTAACACTTTAGACTCTCTCCCTGCCGATATTACCTTGTAAATTTGGGACCATTCTTCTTTGTGCCCTGTCAAAGCATACAAGTTCCGAGGTTCAGAAATTTAATTCACCCCTTCTGTCACCTTCCTTTCACAGAAGTAGGTTCTCCAGCAGACACTTGATTTCTTTACTACAAAGGTGATATCTGTCTTTTCTTTTTTTTCTTTGTAAAAAATGTAGTGTGTATGTTTAAGTAAAAAGAAAAAACAATATGCATAGCATTTCAGTTTCCAAGCTGCTCAAGTAGGGAGGGGTTCTTGCCCAAGCCCACAGCTCTGGCTCTCTTGTCCCCACCAGACCGACTATGGTGCCTACCATGTTCACCAGGTACCATGGAGGCCTTCTTCACTGCCAGTGCAGTTTAAGGGTGGAGGCCCCAGGACCAACCCAAATCCTCTTTCTCTCACCCCACAGGAAGCTATGTGCCCTGGGACGTCAATGCCAGGGGTCCCCTTGACAGAGCCCAACCCCAGGAAGGACTAGTTAATGCTGCAGTCTGAACACTGCACTGCAACCTCCAGCTGAGGGTGGAGATGCTGTGGTATGGGGACCCAGAGACCGTGGCTGTGGGCCAGACAGCAGGAATTTGAATACTGTTGCTTCCACTTATTAGGCTTGGGCTCCGTACTTAAATCTCTCTGTCTGCAAAATGGGAACAATGGTTATCAGAGCAGCAGTTGTAGTAATTGGGCTTAGTAAATCCTGAATAGCTGTCATCTACTATTATTATGCCTTTTCGATCGTTTGAGTGAAAACGGTTGTATATACAATCATCCAGAAGGGCATTTGTATCTTCACATTGGACGTCTTGCTGTATATATGGGAAGCAGTGCTTTACTGAACCAGAAGTTTTATGTCCAGATGGGTGTGGTAGGGGAGAGGGAGATCACATTTAGTTACTAAGCACCTTCTGTGTGCCCTGGCCATATGACTATGTCACCCTTGGTAGAGTGCTGTGGCATCACAGCTCACAGCAACCTCAAACTCTTGGGCTTAAGTGATTCTCTTGCCTCAGTCTCCCAAGTAGCTGGGACTACAGGTGCCCGCCACAATGCCCAGCTATTTTTTTGTTGCAGTTGTCATTGTTGTTTAGTTGTTTTGGGCTGTGTTGGAACCTGCCAGCCTCAGTGCATGTGGCCAGCGCTGTAACCACTGTGCTATGGGCGCCGAGCCTCTCAGAGCATTCTGAGGGGGTGAGGGGCTAAAAGACTTGTCTAAAGTGCCTGTCACTGTGAGTTTGTGCCCAGCCTCTCTATTCCACCTGCGTCTCTCCACTGTTCCATGCTCCTGCCCATGTCTGCAACGTGGCCAGCTGTCTGCCTGCCTCGTCCTAGGGGCAGGCTCTGACCAGTGTGTGCCTCCGCTTTGCAGCCCTGTGAACCGAGGCTCTCCAAGGAAGAGTGTTTCAGCAGATGGGAAGTGTATTTGACAGGAAAATAAAGGGAGAGAGGAAGGAAGAAACTCATAAGGAACAGCCTAACGGAAGGCTCCAAAACAAACAAAAAATACCCTGCTGGGTTATGTCTTCCCTGACCTTCCAGAAGTTCCTTTAGGAGATAACTTGAATCTGGAAACCATCGTTTCCAGCTAAGCCAAGTGTCTCGTGTGAGATTCGTCCTGACTCAAATCTGCTGTGACAGTGAGATGTCAGTTGGTGCTGGCCTCAGGAGTGTCCTGCATGGCCCTCCAGCCAGTGGCATGAGGTATTAATGAATTAATGATTTAATTCAGGGTCGAGAAGAGAATAACTTGACTAAGTTATTTTTAATAGAGCCACAAGGAAGTATATAAAACTCTGCAGATTCACACCCATCCCTGCCCCCAGCAGTGACTCTCATTTTCCTTGTAGGGCAGGGCAGGTGGGACCTCGGCAGCAGTTCAGAATGTCGGTGTCCTCCTCAGCAGGACCAGGGCCTGCGGTATTGACTGAGCACAGACAGTGTGACGTCACCAGCCAATGCTAGTACCTCCTGGGCCACGCCCCTCACACCCCTCCCACACTCTTTCATTCAGAGCATGGAGGTTGAGCACCAGAGATCTGGTGGGAAGCACCCAAGCCAGGAGCAGACTCCCTGCCCCGTGCTACCCTCCTGTCCAGAGCTGTTCCTAATGCGCCATGTCATTCCTGGCCACTGTCTCTTCATGGCAACTTTGCCAGTGTAACATGAAATACCTCAGAAGGGGCAAATGTGGGCCAACTTTGCCTGAGATTCAAGTTGCTTTCTCTTGGGCAAAGACCAGGGCATCATGGCCTGGGCAGCTCTTTTGGGCTGCCTGAGTCCTGGGGAAGAAAAGGGGCCGGAATCGAGAATCTCAGCTGTGGGGGTGGGAGGCCCCTTCCACTGCATGGTATCCGTGTTTCATGGATGTGGATGTGGCTTGATTCACCCATGGTGGCTCCTCACAGCTGCGGCATCCCCTCTGTCTCTTACCCTGCTCTGTGCACTTTGCCTCCTGTTCACATCTCCCTCGGAGGTGCAAGTTTGGGGACTGTCCTGTGCTCCTGCGGCTCTGAATAGTCAGTCCCCACCTCCCCTCTCCTCACTCCCTCCTGTCTCCCCGGGTCTCACCCACAGCTATGGATGGAAGAGCAGACATTGAACTTGGCGGTAGGAGATGGGTTCCTCCTGGCCAGGCTCCACTACCCACCGGTCTTGTGACTGCAGCCAAGGAAGATATCTACGTGGAGCCTGTGTTTCCTCTGGAAAATGTGTGTGAAACAAGGCAACACTCGCTACAGTGCCCAGTGCTCTGTTCCAGCCTGTGTTTTCTGCACATGTGTTAGACGTGTTGCTTTAGAAAAGCAGAAGCATGGAGGCAGGGCGTTTCCTTCTTCATAACTTTTTAACAAGCTTATTGAGGTATAGTTTATATGCCATGAAAGGTATACCCCTTTCAAGTGTATAGTTTTCATACCCCTTTCAAGTGTATAGTTTTGAGCAAATTTACCGAGCATGAAGCCGTCACCATAATATAGGTTCCATCCCCCAAGTACGATCTCTCATGTCCACTCACAGTGATCTCCGTTCCCACCTCCAAGCAACTGCTCAACGCTGCTCCAAGCAACTGCTCAACGCAACTGTGCTCCACCTAGTGTAGACAGGGCTCATAAACTGAGGCCTGCAATCTGTGGTCTTTTCTCATTGGCGTCTTTCAGAACATTTTCGAGGTTCTTCCCTGTTGGGGCATGAATTGGTGCTCCATTCTTTCGTAGCTAGTAAATAAAATCCTGTTGCATGGATATACCAGGTTTTGTGTATCTATTCCTCTGTCGGTGAACTTTGAGTTCTTTCCCCCTTGGGCTGTTATGAGTAATGTTGCTGTGAACATTTATGTACAAGTTTTTGTTCGAGCATATGTTTTCTATTCCCAGGAATAGAATCGCTGAGTTTTGTGTTTAACTTTTTAAGAAAGTGTCAAACCCTTTTCCCAAGCGGCTAGGCTATTTTACATTGGCACCAGCAGTATATAAGGATTCTGGGCTATTTTACATCGGCACCAGCAGTATATAAGGACTCTCCACGTCCTCTCTAACATTTGCTGTTGTCTTTTTGATTCTAGCTATCCTAGTGAGTGTGAGGTGGTATCTCATTGTTATTTTAATTTATGTTTCAATAAAGAACACTTCTAAATACATTTGAGAAACATTGGGTTAGATAAAGCTATACATGTGTCTTTATTTCAGGACTCTGAGGGTCTTTAATATTCTAATAAGCATTGAGAATCTCTAAGGAAGAATCTCAAATGAGGTCCCAGTGTAACCTGGGAACTCAGGGTATCTTGAGGTATTAGTGTTCTTTGGAAAGCATTATCCTAGGACAGAGGTCAGCAGACTACTGGGCAGATCCCAGCTGCTGCCTGTTTTTGTAAATAAAGTTTTATTGGAAGAAAGGCAGACCATTCATTTGCAAATGACCTGTGATTGCTTTCACACTGCTGGGGCTGAGTTGAATCATTGGGACAGAGACTGTAAGCCTTGCAAAGCCTTCAGTATTTATTCTCTGGCTCTTTACAGAAAAAGCTGGCTAAGTTCTGGCCTAGCAGGGTCTGGTGCAGTCACAGCCTCAATGTAGAGGGCCAGTAGGGACCCAGGAGACACTTGTGAGGCTCTATATCAAATTATTTGTGCTGGTACTTGGAGGACAGGTAGACTTTTGATGGCTTGGGAGAATTGGGAAGGACATTCCCAGCTGAGGGGACAGGGAGAATGAGCCCTGGAAAGTGAGGAAGGGCAGGGTGATTGGGGACTGCTGGGGACTTGTGTGTGTGTCGGAGGAGGATTTCATTCGGGTCAGAGGAAGTTGGAGAGGTAGTTCCAGACTCTCTGACCAACGTGGGTGATTATGCCCCCAGACTCCACTGACACAGAAATTACACAGTTCCATTCCATCTTCCCCAAGACACGGTAGTGGCTCTAGGCTCTGCCTCTGAAGTGGAACAGATGTAGCTTCAGGTTCTGGCCCTGCTTTCTTGGTCATGACCTCCCTAAGTCAGTTTCCACATCTATAAAACGGGAATAATAGTTGCCCTCACCTCGGAAGATGCTGGGAAAGTTAGATGGGATTCTGCAGGTGGTGCATTTGGGGAAAATGTAAGCTGCCACTGTCCCTGTTAGTACTCTTATACCCCTAGATAATAAGCTCCCTAAGGGCAGAACAGCCTGTTCATTTACCAGTATAGCGGTTCTCAGCATAGAGTTAGCACCCAGCAAATGCTGGCTGGATGAATGAGTGTGGGATACACAGGCCTGAAGCCCATGCCAAGGAGGGGCCTTACCAGTCCCCAGCTGGGTTTAGGGGTGCTGCTCTGGACTCTATAGAAGTCTCCCCGTCCTTGAGGAGAGTGGAGGGGATTGCACCTCTTTCCTCCCAGAAAAGGGAGAGCAGATTCCAAGTCAGCAGGCAGCCCTGCGCCCCTGGAGGGGACAGGGAAAGCGCATTTGTTTTGGTGATGGCCCTTTTTTTTGTTTTGCTTGAGGCTATTTTTAGCTTAGCCTCTGAGTGCCAGCTTTTAGGGCGGTCTGCATGGCCCTGGCAGCACTTTCCTCCGTGGCAGGTTAAAGAAAGGTGACCCGTTTGCCCGCTCTGTGCAGAACATGCAGATGAGGCCTCCCCTGGCTGGCTGGGAGCCGCTTCCACATGGTGGTCAGTACAGCCGGTCTCTGGTCAGCCGGTCTCTGGTCAGACCAGCCCCACCGTGGAGCTAGAAGGCCCCTTCAGGTGCGAGGCTGTTTCCTTCTCCCCAGACTCTTGAGTGCCAGCAGCCAGCGGAGAGGGAACACACAGTGGATTCTAGCCACTGCCCCTAGACTAGCGCTTCTCAACCTGTGGGTCACAACCTCTTTGTAACAATGAAAATACATCACGGCATTAGGAAGGTGGAGAACCACTGCCTAGACCATCAGGGACAGGGGAAGCCCGAGCCAGAGGCTTTCCGGTAGGCAGTGGGGCATGTCAGCATCAAAGAACCTGGTTTCAAATCTCAGTTTGGGCAAGCTAAGCAAGTTGCTTCACCTCCCTGGGCCTCAGTTTCCTCATCTAGAAAGTGGCATAATCCACCTATGAAGCGAGACGGGTCTCCTGGGTGGTACCTGTCCAGTCCCCTCCACTGCTAGCGCCCTCCCTTCTCTGAGTAGGAAGGATGCAGTTTGCTTTTAGGCTCAGCTCTTTGTCTTCCCATCTCCTTCCCTCCAACCTCATGTCTCATGCCTGGCTCACCCCACACCTCTACCTGCCACCACCTCCTCTTCTGCCCCTATTGGCCCCTGTCTTTGAAATTTCTCCCTCCTGGCTCCTGCTCATGAACCAGCTCAGCTGTGCCAACCTGAGGACAAAACAAATGCAGATGAGACAGCCCCTGTACCCAGGGACTCCTCTAGCTGCTGCTGCCTCTCTGTAACCCATCAGGGCCAGAGGGAGCCACCTACCTTAATGTTGCCTCCTGTCGCAGCCCACCCAGTTTGTACTGACCGAGCCTCTTTCCTGGCCTCACCTGTCACGGGTCTCAAATCCTGGAGACCTCACGTAACTCCCCATTCCCCCCAGGCCGATTGCCTGCCCATAGGGGACGGCCTCTCTCCTTGCCTTTGGGGCTCTCCCTGCTCCTCCCTTCCTCTCTCTGCCGGAGGCATTGGGGTTACAGGGCTCTGTCAAGCCCCGCCTCCCTCCCTTCTCCAGCTCCCCCAGGTTTGAATCCCTGTATCTCTCTTCTGACCCTTGCATCAGGACACCCAGTGGCCTTTGAACATTGTAGCTACCTGGGTGGCCGCCCAGCACCTCACAGGAAGGATTGGCACCCTCCTCCTCTTGTCCTGACCTCCACATCTCTCCCGCTCAGCTAATGACCTAGGGGTCATCCCAGCCCTCATTCTTCCCTCCGCCCGCCACCCCAGGCAGGATCTTGTGCCTCCGCTGCCTCAGACCATCCCCTGCCCTCCCTGGGTGCAGAATCTCTCTAGTCATCACACCAGGGTAGCAAAATCCCCTGTACTGGCACCCCGCCCTGTGCCACCCTGACTGTCCATTCTCCCACTGCAGCAGAATGCTGTCCTGAAGCATGTAGTTGACAGGGTCTGCCCCTGTTTATGATTCTCCTGGGCTCCTGCCACCCTTGGGAGGCAGCCCTAGCCTCTTAGAAGTCTCACAGACTCCTGCTCCCCACTCCTCCTCATCCTTGCCCCACTCATCACCTGGCCTGGCTGCACTGACCCAGCATAACATGTCCTTCCCAGGCCTCTCTAAACACTGTCAGCCTCCTGGCTTTTGTTGCCCTGGGTGGCCTTTCCGCTCCAAATGCCCCCCAGCTTTGCTAACTTTCTTCCTACCCTTCAGGACTGTGTCCCCACCCCATACTCTGATATTGACCCTGCTCCCCAGGGAGGGTCCCCTGCTGTGCCCAGCCTTCCTCCGCTACCACCCTCTCCACACTCAACTGTCTATTTCCTTATCTGTCTTTACCATTAGACCAAGTTTTTTTTAAGGAGCCCCAGGCTTAGCTTGGTGTCTGTTATACTGATGATACTTTAATTAATATTCCTTGAATAAATTAGTAAATGCATAAACACCACGTGCTATACCCTCCTATTACCTGGCATACAAAGATACGTAAGATGACTTTAGGTGTCCATTTGTTGAGGCTTTATTTTGTAAAGGAAAAAGGAAAGTGGTGAGTGATTTCAGGGTTATGGAGGATGCTCCTGCATCGAGGCTGAAAATGTGGATCCTGGAGCCAGGATCCCTGGGTTTAAATGCAAACTCTGTTGCTCCCTGTGATAATAATTGTGGGGACTGTGGGGAGGGTTAGATGAACTCATGCTTGAAAAGCCATTGAAGGTAGGTATCATTATTCCCATTTTACAGATGAGGAAGCTGAGACTCAGAGAGGTGATATCGCTTCCCCGAGGTGGAACAGCTGGTAAGGAGCAGAGCTGGGGTTTGAGCTGAGGGTTGGAGAAGCACGGGGACTTACCTCTCAGCTCTGAGATTTTAGTTTCTAGGTGGAAAGCTCCAGAAATGCCCTCCTATGGCCTGGAAAGGTGTTTCATAAAGAAGCTGCTGTAGACCTGGCATACAGTAGGTGCCCAATAAGTATTGCTCATGTAAATGAGCACCTCTGAAGGCCCCCAGCTAGTCTGCAACATTTTTTGCTTCCCTGAACAGTGTCGGGAGGTCTGTTCCTGGGTCCTTTTTGGCCCAAGTGTTGGCAGCAACCTCTTGCTTATTCAGACCTTTCTTCTGTCCCAGAGCTTCATGGGGGGAGGGGGGGTCATTAAGAAAGCTTTTCCCAGGAAGAGCTGTGCCTTCTCCAAGTCTTCGGAGTCGAGTGGCCCAGCCCTCACAGTCTCAAAAGCTGCCCTTGTGGGTTTCAAAACAACCCCACCGCCCTGCCTGCTGAGAACCTGGCCCAAACCCCCCTCTTCTTTAGAAACCAAAGGTCCATTCCTAGTTAAAGTCAGCATTGGTAAAACCTAAAGAAAATAGTTTGAGGATGTTTTCAAATAGTGTCTGGTGGAACAAAAGAGCAATTCATCCTCCTTAGCTTTTAGTAATCTGCTTCCCATTCTGGGAATGAGATTGTTCAATTAAGCGAAAGGGCGCTGGAGCAGGCTGCCTGACTCTAAAGTTTGCAGCTTCCAAAACGTGGAAGACAGGGGAGCTGAGCCAGCTTGCTCCTGGCGGGCCTGCCCCTCCACTCCCCCTCTGGCCCTGCATGGGTTCCAGGCTTCAGATTCGCAATTCAGAAAACAGCTACATCAACAAGAAGGCATGTGTGTGACGTGTGTATGTGCACACCTGCTCCCAAGGGACCTCGTGCGAGTGTTTCTTCGGCGACAAGCTCAGCATCTGGAGTGCTGGTGCAGAGAACATCTAAGTTGATTCCATCTGCAGCAGGCCCACTTCTTTTCAGCTCTGGGTTGTCTCTTGTTCACTAACTGATGGGTGTTGGAGGCACTTTGGATAGTCGTGTGTAAGGCGGCGAACATGTCAGCCACAAGGCTGTTAGTCTGGGGACAAGAGAGTCAACGAGCACCTTGAAATTCCTGTAGAATTTTGTGAGCTAAAGTATTTCTCTGGAGAGAATTTTATCCCTTGGGTAACTTCCCAAAAGATCCATGTCTTTCTCCCCAAGTCTTTGCAAAAAACAAACAGACAAAAAAACTATCCAGGTGAGTGTTGTAGGTTAATCCTTCCTTTCCAGGAAACTCTCCTTCTCTGGAGAGGTGGTATCTGGTGGAATAAAAGAGCACAGATGTTTTACTGTGTATAAGGCATCCTTGGGGAAAAATGGCAAATTGCAGCCCCCTGGGAGCCACTTTAGAGAGATTGGGACTTAGTGGGTCTGGTGGTGGAGGAATCGGTGTGCAGAAATGTTTGTGTTTCTAGCAGGTACCCAAGGTCCATGCTCTGGACATGCTACTTGGTTAAAATAATAGATTCTCTTTAAGGTTTTATTTAATAAGGCCTATAGTTCTAAAATGAACTAAAGCTAAGACATAAAGATGCAAATAAAGTAACAATTATCATAATTGAGCAGCTGTCTCCTTACATTCTCAAATATATTAGACTTTTTTTTGGGGGGGGGGGGTCTTAGTAGAAGGCAAAGCCATAGGATGCTTACCTTTTTATCGTGGGATCTAATATAGTGCCTGGCACATAGTAGGTGCTCAGTACATGTGTATTTAAGTGGCTGTTCTCTCTTCTCCTGGCTGTGGGTCTGAGAGCTGGTTTCTTCTCGAGTAAATCCACTGCCTCACACAGTCCGATTTCTTCTGGGGGCCCGCCTGATTTCTCCGGCAGGGGCTGGGGCTGGAGGGAGCCCGTAGCCCAGTGCTAATTGGTGTCATTGAGTAATTAATGCAGAGTCAGGCCCCAGGCGGATTCCCAGGGAGACAGCCACTGAGGGTGGCTTTCATGCTTGGTGGGATGGGCGCTCCTCTCTCAAAGGACGTTCCCAGAGCACCGAGGCGACTGGCATGGTCTAGTGGGAGGCGGTTTGGCAGCCGGGATGGGGTTCGTGGAGTGAGTTTGGAGGGGTTTGTGTTGGTGCCATGGTCTACACAATATGGAGCGTGGCGAGTTTGACTTTAAAGAAATACAAGCCCCAGGCGTGGGCTCTGGGAGCCAGGCCTGTGTCGACTCCCAAGAACTGATGGGCTCTGAGGGAAGCCAGAGCTGGTGGCGCTAGCTCAGCATACCCGGGTCCTCACTGTGTGGCCTGAGCCTTCTGGGACACCCCACTCTGCGGCCTGATGGTCAAAGCCCCCCGTGGTGCCGCCTCTGTACCTCTCCTGTGCCCCAGCTCACTGTCCCCAGAGCATGCCATGCTCTGCCTTCCGGGGTTTGCCCGTGCTGTTCCCTCCAACTGACACAATCATCACTCTCTCCTTCTCCTGGCGACACCTGCTCGTCCTTTAGAGTTTGGCTCACATACTGCTTCTCCCAGGAAGCCCCCCCAACCCCGCGGCGGTCAGGACAGGCTACGCAGGCGGGACAAATGCCCCTGAAGATCTCAGGAGCTTAAGGCCCCAATGTTGCTTTCTTGCTCAAAGTCTGTCTCCACACGGGTGGTAGGGAGTTCGTGAAGTCACTTGGGAACTCAGGCTTCGGGAGGCTCCCATCTTGACAGATGTCTCTGTAAGGACAGCAGAGGTAGGAAGAAGAGAAACTGCAGGCCACACCACCTGGCTCTGGAAGCATCTGTCTGAAGTGACACATGCCTGCTGTTGGCCAAGCACAGGCCAGAGAAATTCCTGTTACCACCCTTGAGTTATCAGGGCAGGGACGTGTCATCTTCCCTAGGGAGGAGGATGAGGTGTTTATGGACAGTAATGTGGTCTTCTGGGGTCCCCAAGGCAGGCTAGGTGCACCTGCTGTCCCAAGCCCTTACCATGCAGTCCTTCTCCCACCTCTGACAATGTGTTTGTCTTTTTCCCCAGAGAGTGAGTTCTGGGCCTTGCTCCTCTCAGAAGCCCCGTGTGCAGCTGGGGTTTGGTTATGAGGAGCTGTGTGGGTCTGTGGTGAGGGGTTGGGGGGGGAGGGCATGTGGGCCCATCCCTGCTCCCCTCTGCAGCACTGGCTTTGCCAAAGGTGGGCCACGGTGGGCCGTCCCCAGCCCCAGTGACTCTCCTCACTCCCTTCTGCAGGCACCGGGTCCTGGCCATCTCTGATGGGATCGACCACATTGGGAACCTCCGCTGGGAGCTGGCCTTGTGTCTCCTGGCAGCCTGGACTATCTGTTACTTCTGTATTTGGAAGGGGACCAAGTCTACAGGAAAGGTAAGAGGTGGATCTTTAGCAACTAACCACAGGCCCGGGAGAGCACAAGTTGTCCTTGTTGAAGCTGACAGGGGACCCAGGGAATAGCAGGAAGGTCATGTGGTAAAGGCTGGTGCTTAGGTTGGGAGGAAGGACGTGCACTGGCCTGGGAGTCCGCTCGAGAGCCCAGAGTTAGCGCCACGTGGATCCACCACTGACTGCTGCACGCCTTAGAGTGATTTCAGTTTTACCTTCAGAGTCTTAGTTTGCTTGTCTGTAAAGTGATAAAGCCTTGACCCCTTTGTCTATTGAGTTGAAAGTTACACAAGGTAAGCAGGGTTAAAGGGCTTTAAAAATTTGGAAATGCTGAGCTACTGTGATGATTTGTGTGTAATGGACACAGTTCCAGGTGTGTGGGGAGCAGGTCACACTGGCTGCTTCTGCTGATGGGGCCTGAGATCTCGGGGATGTGTTTTTCACACACTTGGAGTCCATAGCAGGAAAAGCAGCTGCTCTTGTCCTGTGGCGTTGCTGTGACCACTGCACTGTGTGGCCCCTGGGGTCACTGCCTCACCAGGGGAAAGGAAAAAGGATGAGGCAGCCGACTCTTAATTGCCGTGGCCTGGAAGTTACATGTGGCATTTCCACCCACAGGCTGTTGGCCAGAACCTGTGGCATGGTGTCACCTCACTGCAAGGGCAGCTAGGAAGCAGAGAGGTCCGTTTTCTCTGTGCCAAAGGCATCAGTGCAAAGGTTACAAAGGTGTGGCTCACAGCCAAGTCCAGCTCACTTACATGCTTTACTTAAAAGAGGGGGATAACCTGTAAATATCCTCTCCCATTCTGAGGGCCGTCTGCTTGCTTTACTTACTGTGTTCTTGGCTATGCAGAAGTTTTTTAGTTTGATCAGGTCCCAGTAGTGTATTTTTGATGCTGCTTCAATTGCCCGGGGAGTCCTCCTCATAAAATATTCGCCCAGGCCGATTCCTTCAAGAGTTTCCCCGGCACTTTCTTCTAGTATTTTTACAGTTTTTTTTTTTTTTTTTGTAGAGACAGAGTCTCACTTTATCGCCCTGGGTAGAGTGCCGTGGCGTCACACTGCTCACAACAACCTCCAGCTCTTGGGCTTAAGCGATTCTCTTGCCTCAGCCTCCCGAGTAGCTGGGACTAC